>OX155963.1:18102688-18309453 GCA_944548615.1 Micropterix aruncella
TATATATATATATATATATATATATATATATATATATTATATATATATATATATATATATATATATATATATATATATATATATATATATATATATATATATATATATATATATATATATATATATATACATATATATATATATATATATATATATATATATATATATATATATATATATATATATATATATATATATATATATATATATATATATATATATATATTATATATATATATATATATATATATATATATATATATATATATATATATATATATATATATATATATATATATATATTATATATATATATATATATATATATGTATATATATATATATATATATATATGTATATATATATATATATATATATATATATATATATATATACATATATATATATATATATATATATATATATATATATATATATATATATATATATATATATAATATATATATATATATATATATATATATATATATATATATAGACCGCGCAGGCGACCTCGAACCTGTAACCAGTCGGGAGATCTGAGTAATCTGGTTGCAACTGAAAGTAAGGCGCGAGTGTCGGCCCGCTGGGTGATTAACCTGATTATTTCGCGGTAAGGCGTTGCTCTAACGGGCGAGTGGCGTAACAAGACAGTGGGCTCGATTGCGTGTACTCCGTGTACTAAAATCGGAAATTAGTCCGTGTGAACGAGTCAGGGCAATACGCTAGAGCGGAGTGTGAGATGACCGGTTGTCACTCTTTCGCATTAAAACTGCCCGCCAAGGTCAAATCTTACACCGCACGAAATATGCTCGAATTTATTCGGGCGGGTATAAGTTCGGCAGGTATTATTTATCGACGATCGTTCGTTTCATATTCCGCTCTAACGTATTGCTCTGTCTCGTTCGCTTGGACTAATTTTAGTTTTAGTTCACAAAGAAACGCAATCGGACCCAGTGAGTTCTATTCGTCCAAGTTTTCTACGCTCACCTCAAGGGAGACTGAACGATCTAATATCGTTAAAACTTACTGAGGGTGACGGTTTCGCCCGTTGTAGTTGACAGCTCTAGTTGCTGATGAAGATGATTATGATGAAAATCATTATAGTATTTTGATTCGTTTTTTCGACATTTCTCTGCGTGTTTCTTAAAAGTTATAAAATATTACTAAATAAAGCTTTCGTCACATAAAACTTTAGAACTTTATTAAAATGAAATCGAAGACTATCGCGGTTGTTTGTCATTATAAATAGGATAGAAACGAATTTACCGCTTGAAGTTTATAGCACCCGATGTTTCGGTGACGTTGCAGCCGCCGTTGTCTAGGGTAGACTGACAACGGTCTCAGTCTACCCTAGACAACGGCGGCTGCAAAGTCACCGAAACGTCGGGTGCTATAAACTTCACGCGGTAAATTCGTTTCTATCCTCTTTATTAAACTATTCGCATTCGTATAATAGATAAAACCTTAATTTGTAATTATACGTTTTATTTTGATGATGCTATGTGATGTTTTACCCCTCCTTTACATGTTTTGTTCAGTGATTTTTTTGTTTATTAAAGTGATTTTTATTATTTGTCATCGGAATTCATAATGCAAAGTCAATTTAGCTAAACAATCGTTTCAGTAAGGTCACGCCGATTTCTCAAAAATGTATGCCTAATAATATTAGTTTTAGTGACGACGCGACTCGCTGAACTGGCTTCTGGCCAGCTTCCGCGTATTAGATGAGACGAAAAAAACGCAAATCTATTCACTTCTTGAAAGTGAGCAAACGACTTTCCAAGGCAACTGGGAAGCCGACTGAAGTCTGAGGTCTCGGAGATGATGGACGCGCTAATCTGAGTAAAGCTTTAATTATATATTGGACCGACCTAAAAGCAATATAATCATAAAAATAAATATAAAGAGAGGACGTTTACGGGACATCTTTCTGCGAAGGTGAGGGATCGTAGGATTTGGAAGTTATTTTTCGGAGAGAATGTCGACAAAAAAATCGCTGGAGAAGAGCGATCAATAGCCCCTGAACTAGGGGGTGGGAGGGTGGGGGGGGACGAACCAGGGTACCTGACACGGGCAGCAACTTAAGGGGGCGCTAAATTCACGTTTGAAGAAACTAGTTTCGCTAATCGCCCAGTTAAAATCGTAAAGCGCCCAGCATCCGGAGGCCTATTCTTGAAAAATTTAGCATGCTAAATTTTGTCTATGGCCTATGTAAATCAAGAGGACCATAGACAAATTTGGCATTAAAAATTTTAAGAATTGCCCCCCAGGGCGCGTCGTAATATCGATTGTTCATGGTCACAAAAAGGTCACAAAATGGTTACGTGCAAAAAGTAGAGGCGAATGTAAAGGCAGCTCATGAACATTGTGTCCTAAAATAATAAATAAATAAACGTTTTTGCAATTATAATTGTTATTGCAATTATACTTGACATAAACTCTCGACATAAACTTCTCGACCAGAAACAACGATGTAGGTATGTCATTTTATGGAAAAGAGGAAATGAAGTATTTTATTTTTATTTTGATTTAATGGCTGGTTGATAACGAGCCCAGAAACCTTAATCGTACTTTTAAAGAGTGGATGCCTTCGAATTTTAAAACAAATTTTCCAGCTGTCATCCTGTATTTGAGAGACGATTCAATCATTGGGATTTTTTCATTGTTTTTGCTTTAATTTGTCTTTAATGAAGACATATTATTTTATTTTGCAAAAGGATACGCTATTTCTTTGAGATATGGATGAAGGGCGATCGTTCGACAGCGATAAAGGGATCCCATTAAACCTACATTGTACTGTCGAAAGTTGTGCTCATCCGAACATACAACTCGTTTTAACAATAAGCATTTCCCAATCCAGTCCGGGAAAACCTTCCAGCTATGAGAGTGGCTTTTATGCGCGTTCACAATACTTTCCCTGACCGTAATTGTTCGGTCCCGAATTGTTACGAACGGGCTTGTAGAATTAGTGTTTGTTATAAAATGACGTTGCTGTCTCGCCGCCGGCTCTTGAAACATAAATTAGGCATACAAATAAAAATAGATAAGCCTACACGCAAGAGATAGCTACTTCGTCGCAGACGTTTCGTCATGTTCACTAAATTATCTAAAAGAAATCGATTGTGTCACACCCAGACTTCCCCGGCAAGCAGCCAAGCCCCGCCTCCCGCGAGCGCGCTAACACCACTAACCACGCAAAACCCTCAACCCTACCCCCAACCCAACCCATATCTCCGCCTCGCTCTCACCCCTCCCAATAGTGATTGTGTCAAATGATTATGATTGCAAATGTAAGGTCTTCGTTGTATGTTTTTAGTATCTCCGTATACTAAAAGGGCTATTTTCCAATATGAGGTAGTATTACCTTATATACGGCGGAATTTAAAAAATATTTATGTCGCTTGTATAAAAGATATTCCAACCGAAATTTTACAATGTGGCTGCGGTCTAACAACGCATCTGTGTACTGAATTTTAAGTCTTTAAGTCGTATATTTCGACATTGAAGTATGAATAGATCGCCCTCTGATTGACCGATTTTAACCACAACCTTCTCAACTCTTGCCATGATCAAGTGATGCCTGCATGCTAAACTTTAGCTCAATCGGATGAAGCGTTTGGGCGCTAACGTGAAGTAATACACACACAAAGACACACATACACATAGATACACAGATACATAGACACACAACTAGGGTTGTCGACTACAGCGGGCGAGCCCGTCACCTCAGGAAGTTTTAACGATTAGTCGTTCTATCCCCCTGGAGTGAGCGCAGAAGATTTGAGGATAAAACAGTCCACCATCTAGCTACGCCACAAGCCCGTAAGATGCCAACGCCTTAACCGCGAGATAGCCAGGAGTGTTACCCGGCGGGCCTACACTTACGCCCTTACTTCCAATTGTGACCAGATTACTCCAGTCTATCGATTGGTTACGAGTTCGAGGTCGCTTGCGCGGTCCTCTCCCTTACGAAGCAGTGAAACGGTGTTTACCGAATCTATCGCGGACCACAGCGTCCTTTGCCCGGCTGTTCACCCAGGATCGGGTAGCCTAGACATAGACACACAGACCCACAGGCCGACTTCAATCTGGAAATGGTCTTAATCTAATCGTATCGGGGGGGGGGGGGGGGGGAGGGGGTGGAGTTTAATTTAGAGGCCGCGCACACAGCGCCACCAGTGGCGGCCACTAGACGCGACCACAAGCTGTGGACCTGTTTTTCATACATTTTGTATAGCATCGGCGCATATCGAGCGTTCGAGTGGCCGCGTTCGAGCCACATGCGGGAGTTGCCCGCGCTCGCGACGAGTAGCCGCGTTTTGTCGCTCGCACACTCGGGAACACTCGTCGACTTCTCCCCGCTCGCCCGCCTACCACAGTCTTGCTGCAAGCACTTGGGAGCTAATGGGCCCTTGCTGAGTTGGGCACGATAACCCATTCTGTTCAGGGTTGGTCACACTTACTGGTCAACACCCACCCGGCGGCCTCCACCCATGAAGTGCGAGCCTGGGCAGGACCCTGGCCTTAGGGCTAGTTTCCCCTAGGAGTCAACCTTCTAGCGCTCTTGGACGGTCTGCGCACCGTGCGGCGTAAGCCAATCGATTGTGCACTCTGATTAACAGTCGGGAGAGTCTGGAAGCAGTACTGTTTCCTATGGAGCAGGGGTGGTTGCGGACCTTACGGTGTATGCTCTTGAAACGACCATCGGCTACCCGATCCTGGGTGAACAGCCGGGCAAAGGATGCGGTGGTCCGCGATAGATTCGGTTTACACCGGTTCACCGCTTCGTAAGGGAGAAGACCGCGCAAGCGACCTCGAACTCGTAACCAATCGAGAGACCGGAGTAATCTGGTCGCAATTAAAAGTAAGGGCGTGAGTGTACGCCCGCTGGGTAACATACCTGGTTATCTCGCGGATAAGGCGTTGGCCTGTTACGGGTATGTGACGGAGCTTGACGGTGGACTGTTTTGTCCAAGTCTTCTGCGCTCACTTCACGGGAGATAGAACGAACAATCGTTAAAAAATCCTGAGGTGACGGGTTCGCCCGTTGTAGTTGACAACTATATTTGCTGCAAGCACTGCATCGAGCACTCCATTAACGAATGAAGGACATGATGCGACTGAAAGAAAAGGGGCAACAAAGAACAACATACACAATGAAGAAAGACAGGCAGAAACTGATATACTTCATAGTATTTCAGAACATTTACAATCTCGTAATACTAAAAAGCAGGAAGAAGACTTCGATCGTAACTTTGCCATGTCTTTAGTGCCGCACTTTCATGTCATTAGTGCTGCACAAATACCCAATGAATTCAAACTGGATGCTCAAGCGTATGTACTGATGGTACTAAAAAAATATACACGTTCAATTACAAACACGTTCGACCCCTGCGAGTATACTAAGGAAATAAACCAAATATAGCCAAAAGTAATGGCCGAGCGCGGCGACTGGTGGCCGTTAGTCGTGGCTGCGTCTAGTGGCTAGACTGAGCCACTAGTGGTCGCGTCTAGTGGCCGCCACCGGTGGCCCGGTGTGCGGTTAGCCTTAGTGTTTGTTATGTAATGACGTGGCTGTCTCGGCGCCGGCTCTTGAAACATAAATGAGGCATAAAAATAAATTTTGATATGCCTACATGCAATAGATAGCTACTTCTAAGCAGACATTTCATCATGTTCATCTAATTAGCTAAAAATATTGTACGACCTAGCCCGATGACAGCTTTCGGGGTCGTCTGTCATCATTCGAGATGAGGGGCTTGACCCCCGCGGGACTCCGGCTGCGGGGGGCAATCAGCTCGATGATAACTTTTCAGCGAAGGAAAGCAAACACACAATATATACTTACAGCTATTTATAAACGGACGCAAATGTTAATAATCTCGTGACCTGTGACACGAAGATAACGGCTATTTGTGTCGCTGGGCAGACGCGCGCCACGCGCCGACGCAACCTGTAAGGAAACGGGCTGTTTTCGGTGCAATTAGGAACGAGTATTTTGTTTAAAGTAGCAGCATTTTAATTTTACAGGAAATTAAAAAAATCAGCTGTGTCACCTCAAGACTTACCCGGCAATTAGCCATCATGATGATGAATTAGTATGTCATGATGATGAATTCGGACCATTACATTGCGGCTTTTAGCTGAATAGTGGCTGAATAGCGGTTATAGCAGCTACCTTCGGTGGTATAAGAAAGCTGAATAAGCGCGTATAAAGCACTTATAGCGTATGCTGTGGCACCCTTATATATCCAGTGGCTGCAAAAGTGTATCCAATTGATACTTTATTACAACTTCTAATCGGGTAATGCCTTGAAATGATATTGAGTGGAATCGAACGGAAGCTGCACGATCATTTGCCGTCGCAAACATAGAATTCCAAATGGCTGCTAATATATTTTATTGACTTTAAAATGATTGTATTTTTAATTCTCTTGCGGACATCATTTCATCGACAACATTAAGTAACATGTATAACAACATTTTACCGCGCCTTCAAAATTTTAATATTTTAACTCAACTTTAATTTGTAATTAGGGTTTAAAGTTTATTTGTAAAGAAATTTTATTTTTCGCAGTAAAAAAGAATACTTGCTGGGTATTGTTCACACTTTTCGAAATAGGATTTAACTATACTACGTGTATTTTATGACTTAAAATTCCCAAAAAAGTATAATACACGCAATTTTAGGTTATAAAGATTCGCAAAAAAATGGCCGCTTTGCTTATACGGCATTTGCAACTTTTATATAACCTTTATAAAACTATAAGCTGCCTAAGCGAGGACCTAGTGACAACTTAGCAGCTTTAAATCTTTGTAAATCAATTACTTCACTTCAATATGACTATAAACTGTATAAGGGTGGGTCTTGTAGCCAATATAAAGCCTTTGTTGGAGTATCTAAGGGTAATGTAGTAGCTTTTGTTTTGTTTGTTCTATGTAGGTTATTTATTCGACTACTATACAGCTGTCAGTTATAAAATGATTATAAATTAGTATGCTTTATAGCGATTACCTATAACACCCATATTCGACTAAAAGGCTTATATAGCTAAAACGCTGTATATCATAGCTGAATAAGCGCTTATAGAGCAATGTCGAGAAGCCATTACTCGATCGTTGTATAAGGAAAGCTGAGTAAACGTTTATACGACAAAATTGTATGACAAAAAGGTAATATAAGCCATTTTTTTAAATGACACCTTTACATAGCTAAGAGTTAATCTGAACGCCTTTACATGACTTTTAAACAGCCTAAAGTTATATTAGGCACTTCTTATAGGGCTTTTGTGCTTGTTGAGATATAATCAGTGCAATCTAATACAGTTCTATTAACAATTCTAAACATTCTAATATAATCAATGGTTTATAATCAGTCTGTATATAATCAATGGTTTTTAGTTTACTACAGCCTATAAGAGATTGGATATAAATATTTGGCCTCAAAAAGTTCTCTTTTGTTTTATTGTCTAATCTTTTTTTTCCTGCATGTGTATTTATTTGCTTGGAAAACGTCAGAACAGTCCCCGTAAACACAGCCGTGACAAAATACGAGTTTTTCTGAAGTCACGTTACTTATTTCGTTTCACGCCGTGTCAGAAGCTGTGACGTTTCATTTTCACGTCAGAAGAATGTTTTTCCCGTGTGTCAGCTTTCCGGAGAGTGACACATGTATGCCGCGTAACCGGGAAAAACAGATTCGCAAATGAAAACAAACAGGAACCGAGCAGCCATCCCTAATTTTTCCGTCATGGATGAATTGGAGCGACGGTAAGAGGTGACACAGGGAGCAATGGACTGTGTGATTCGTAGTAGCGGATGGCGATGAAACATTTTCATTATTTTAGGTATTTTAAGGATTCGGTAATAGGCCATTGCTGCTAGTAATACACCACCCCGGATCTAGGGGGGTAAATCAGGATCCCTGCCCCGGCGACAATTTAAGAGAGCGCCAAATTCATGTGTTTGATGAAAACATTGTTTCACTATATCGCGCCTATCATCTAGAGCGCGTCGTACTGTCGATTGTTCATGTGGGAGCTAATGGGCCCTTGCTGAGTTGGCCACGAAGACCCATTCTGTTTCAGGGTCGGTCACACTCACGGGTCAACACCCATCCGATGGCCTCCACGCATGGGGTGCGGAGCCTGGGTAGGACACTGGGTCAACCAGTCTCCCCTGGGAATCAATCCTCTGGCGCTCCTGGACGGTCTGCGCACTGAACGGCGCAAGCCAATCGATTGTGCTCTCCGACTAACAATCGGGGGAGTCTGGGAACTGTATTGTTTCCTATAGAGCGGGGGTAGTTGTCTACCTTACGGCGACTGCTCTTGAAATGACCATTGGCCATCCGATCCCGGTTCAGAGTCGGGCAAAGGCCGCCTTGGTCCGCGATAGATTCGGTATACTCCGTTTCACCGCTTCGTAAGGGAGAGGACCGCGCAAGCGACCTCGAACTCGGAACCAATCGAGAGACCGGAGAAATCTGGTCACAATTGGTAGTTAGGGCGCGAGTGCCGCCCGCCAGGTAACATACCTGGCTACTCGCGGTAAGGCGTTGGACTCTAACGGGTTGTGGCGTAGCTAGACGTCGGATTTGTTATGTCCAAAGTCTTCTACGCTCACTGCACGGTCGATAGAACGATGAATCGTTAAAACGTCCTGCGGTGACGGGTTCGCCCGTTGTGGTTGACATCTCAATATGTCGATTGTTCATGGGAGCTAATGGGCCCTTGCTGAGTTGGCCACGAAGACCCATTCTGTTTCAGGGTCGGTCACACTCACGGGTCAACACCCATCCGATGGCCTCCACGCATGGGGTGCGAGCCCGGGTAGGACACTGGGTCAACCAGTCTCCCCTGGGATATCAATCCTCTGGCGCTCCTGGACGGTCTGCGCACCGAGCGGCGCAAGCCAATCGATTGTGCTCTCCGACTAACAATCGGGGGAGTCTGGGAACTGTATTGTTTCCTATAGAGCGGGGGTAGTTGTCTACCTTACGGCGACTGCTCTTGAAATGACCATTGGCCATCCGATCCCGGTTCAGAGTCGGGCAAAGGACGCCTTGGTCCGCGACAGATTCGGTATACTCCGTGTCACCGCTTCGTAAGGGAGAGGACCGCGCAAGCGACCTCGAACTCGGAACCAATCGAGAGACCGGAGAAATCTGGTCACAATTGGTAGTTAGGGCGCGAGTGCCGCCCGCCAGGTAACATACCTGGCTACTCGCGGTAAGGCGTTGGACTCTAACGGGTTGTGGCGTAGCTAGACGTCGGATTGTTATGTCCAAAGTCTTCTACGCTCACTGCACGGTCGATAGAACGAACAATCGTTAAAACGTCCTGCGGTGACGGGTTCGCCCGTTGTGGTTGACATCTCAATATGTCGATTGTTCATGCTAGATGCACAGCTAGACGTCGGATTTGTTATGTCCAAAGTCTTCTACGCTCACTGCACGGTCGATAGAACGATGAATCGTTAAAACGTCCTGCGGTGACGGGTTCGACCGTTGTGGTTGACATCTCAATATGTCGATTGTTCATGTGCTGCATACAAAAGCTGTTTATTCAATATATTGGCTAGATTTCAGAGAGACATTACCGGTACTTTGTAGAATTAATTTTATTTTTTATTTTATTTTATTCCAACAAATGAGAAAAACAGCGCTCGGGTCTTAAGTTAATAAATAATAATAACAATATTACGGCCAAAATAGTCTCCTGATAATAATTTACAGTTTATGTGCGTGATGTTGTGTAATAATACTTATATATTATGTTATATAATCATGTTCTCTCGATTTGTGAGTGTGTATGATAGAATAGGATGAGTGTGTTTATATGTGTGATTGTGATGTGTGTTTAATGTGATGTGATGTGTGTAAGTATATTTACGTGTATGTGTCATAGTTGTGTATATATGAGAGTGTGTGATTCTGCACAAGTATGTATCTGTTCAAGCTTTTACGGTCATAATAGCGACAGTCATAATATAAATATATTCCAAAAATAGATGTATTTATTTCTTTCATATGTTATGTACATAACTAAGATTAGGTACACTAGAGTGACAGTCGTAATATAAATATATTGTAAAAATAGATGTATTTATTTCTGTCATATGTTATGTACAAAACTAAGATTAGGTACACTAGAAAAACATAATGATTTTTAAATTACATTAAAGAGACAAATTGATTCATCCCAATCCCATGCAACCTGAGACATGTCAAACATTAAACTAGGCTAACGCCTGTACCTAGATGTGCGATTTACGACTTATGTTAGATTGCGAGCTGATTATTATATGAAAAATAAAATTTATTGGTAAAGATTAGAATTAAAGTAATAATGTATAGTAAAAAAAATACAAAACATATTCACTACCTATTAATATAATAAGTAAAGTAAAAGTAAAAGGTATTTATTTCCAATACAACCATACAATTGTGTAGGAATGACAGTAATTAATCTTAAATTAGTTACTCAATTTAGACAAGAGATGATATACAATATATAGTTTTAAACTTACCAATTTACAAAAACATAGACTATATGATAACAGTTTACAACAAAACAATTAACGGTAAATAATATGTATTAGATTAAATGGGTAGATACGATGCTATGTATTTTCAAAATATTTTAAGAAGTCGTTATGGGCATACATGTTGATTTTAAGCAGATAGACTCGGATGGATCTCTTGAAAATATCGATGTTTTTAATTTCTTTTAATCTTTCGGGCAATTTATTGAAAAGTTTGAGGCCTAAGTATCGACTAGTCGCCTGGAACTTGGCAGTACGTGCTACGAACGGTTGGAGATACAGGGTTTTATTCCTGGTGTCATGCCGATGTACTTCCTCGTGGGATATGGCCGAGCTCTTATTGCAATAGAATTCGCAAAGAGCTTCTTGAGCAAAAATTGCATATACGGTCAATATCCCTAGTTTTTGGAAGTGTTCACGACATGACTGCCGTGGACCAATACCTACTATCGCACGTATGGCTCTTTTCTGGAGAGTGAATACACTGTTGATGTGTGCTGCATTACCCCATAAAAGAATACCATAGCGCAGGTGTGACTCAACTAGCGCGTAATAGGCCGATATTACTTCAGTTCTCTCCAAACAATTTCTGATGCGTAATAGAGCATAGCAGGCTGACGAAAGTTTTGACTTAACATGCTCTATATGTAGATTCCATAACATCTTTGCATCCAGATGTAGTCCGAGGAATTTAACTGATTCCGCAAGTTCAACCGGGTAGTTAACTTTTATAGATGATGTCTTGCTATTAAAATTTTAAATAACAGTTTTAGACATATTTAGAGACATCTTGTTCGCATTAAACCAATCATCAAGTTCACCAAGAGATGTATTGAGATTGGCAGTGAGCGTATTTATGTTGTCAGCTTCAACTACAGCGCTAGTATCGTCTGCAAATTGGGTGACTTCACATTTAGATAGATTTGGACTCAGGTCATTTATGTAAATAATGAAAAGCAACGGTCCAATAATTGAGCCTTGCGGTACTCCAATATTGACAGTAAGTATTTCGGAAGTTGCTACGGACTCGATTAGATCTCTGCCAATATTGGCTATTTCCACTTTTTGCATTCTGTTTTGCAGATAAGTCTTGAATAGGTTATTTGCCGTACCTCGGATGCCATAATAGTCTAATTTTGCAAGTAGAAGATCGGTTTGGACGCAATCAAAGGCTCGACTGAGGTCACAAAAAATGGCAGCCGAATACCTTTTCATATTTAGACATGTATGTATTTGATTGCAACACTTCAACATTGCCTGTTGGGTCGATTTCTTTTTCATAAAACCAAATTGTGTGTTGCTCAAAATATTATTTTTCTTCAAAAACTCACGTATCCTGACTTCTATTATTTTTTCTAGAACCTTAGAGAATACGGTCAATAAAGATATGGGTCAATAGTTTTCGATATTATGTATATCACCTTTTTTAAAGACCGGTACTATTTTTGCCATTTTATAGCATTCAGGAAAGACACCATTACTTAACGACATATTAAATAATATACTGAGGGGTTTAGATAAAATATCACTGGATTTCTTTAGTATATCAACTGGAAAATTGTCTATCCCAGTGGATTTTTTATTTTTCAATGAGTTTATAAATTTGGCTATTTCCATCTCAGATGTGGGTTTCAGGAATATCGAATTATAATTTTTTTTCATTAATTTCAACTTTTCATATGCTGTTGTAATTGGGGTCTGAATTGCAGATGCCAGACTTAAAGGTTTATTGATAAAGAAGTTATTGAATACGTTGCTCAAAACCAGAGCATTTGTTTCGAGTTTTTTATTTATTTCAATGGATAATGATGCGCTAAATCCTTTTCTCAATTTTCCGGTTTCATCGTTTATAATGGACCATGCTGTTTTTACTTTATTTCGTGAGGAAAATATTTTTTGAGAGTAGAATTTTCTTTTAGCTGCGCGAATATCATTTCTTAACCTCGAATACATTTTATTGAAGAGTTTTCGATATAAAGGGTCATATTTGAACATTTTGTTTTTTAATGTGTTTCTCTTCAACCTACAGCGATATACAAGAACTGGAGTAATCCATTGCTTGTTGGTAGGTTGAAGATAAACTTTTTTCCTTATTATTGGAAATGATTTCGAAAAGCAGTCATTTATCCGATTGTGAAACCACGTATAGGCCATATTAGTGTCATCTATTGTCTGAAGATAGTCCCAGTTTAACGATTCAACCCATTTTCTAAACACGGTGTGATTACTTTTAGCAAAGTTCCTCCTTGTTTTAAATACATAATTTTGAGTACGCTTAAAAACATCATCAATCTCAATAACATGAAATGCATGATCCGATAACCCGGGATCTATGGTCTTTAGGCGTATATTCGATTTAGGTATATTTACAATTATGTTATCAAGTAGGGATTCATTGCCAGTGACCGGATCTATTCTGGTGGGTTCGTTTTTGAATAAATGGCAGAAATTAAATTCTTTACAAATGTTGGTAAATTTATTTTTATCCTTTGATTTGGTTAGAAAATTAACGTTGTAGTCGCCACAAATACATACCTGTCTATTTTTGTAAGTTTGATTTAGAAGTGTATGGAATTTATCGATGAAATTTTCAAAGGATCCACCCGAACGATATACGCAGATAATTACAAGATTTAACGACTTTACTTTTACTGCTACTGCTTCAAAATGGATTTCGTCTACGAGAAGTGACAAATCAATCGTTTCTGTGACGTATTTGTTTTTAGCGAAGATCATTGTGCCGCCATGTTCCCGTTGTTGTCTGATTTGGCTTGCAGCGATGTAGTAGCCGGTAACTGCGCCAATGATGCATTATGTTTGTTCAGCCAGGTCTCTGTAATACACAGGAAATCCGGTTGTTCTTGAAGTGTTGATAAGAATAATTGCAGATGGTCCAATTTGTTAATTATGCTTCGTATATTTCCGTGAGCAATTATCAGGGCGCTGTTTTTTTGTTCATTACTTAGTTTTTTAGAGCAGATACTTCGTATAATATGGAATGAGGTCCAGAGTTATTTGCGGCTTGACTAGTAGAGGGCGGGCTGAGAGTAGTGTTACTTTGGCTATTTGACGTGGCGTTTGCAGATGTTTCCGGTTCATTTGCAGTGGTGTTGTCATCAGTTTTTCCATGAAGTTTTTTTTTGCTTGCGACATTTACGCTTTTCGCAGCCCTTTTTCGTAGACTCGCACTGAGTGTGGCGGATCGAAGCAAATTTGTCCTGGATATACCTATTAAAACAATAATAATAACAATAGATATAATGACATCATTCTTAGATATAATATTATAATCAAATGAAATTACAAATTTCTTTTCTTTATCCGTTCAAGAATGCCCTAACTACAGGAGCAATTTATAAATTATTAATATTTTAAAAGGTTCTCAAAGCTAATTGAACATTATGGGTGTAAGTACTAAGCCTACATTCGCGCGAATGTCGTTCTTATGAGTATATAAGCTTTCAGTGCTAAGTTTCGATTAAAAATGTTTGGAACTTGTTTTATGGGACAATATATACATTTTTACAACAATATTCCTCAGAAAAATGAGTTGTAGCAAAAACATTTAAGTATCGTATTCAATGCATACTTTCTAAATACCATACTCTAAGATTAACGGTTATTGGAGTAATAAATATGCCATACTTATTTTAACGATTCACTCGCCACATCTATAATAGACGAAATATATATTTTAGGTACTTCACCTATTTTCTGTGCTATTCTAAATCTATTATTCTTATTTATGTGTCATTAACACAACGAGACTATCCCAACTGAAGATTTTCGTTTGCATAATAATTAAAATAGGACGGAAATTAATAACATATTCATGTCGACTCAATATTACAGCGAGGAACGGGATATAACGACAAGATAGATGGGGGTGGGGGGGGGGGGGGGAAGGAGGGGTGGTATTTATACATAAGTAAATGTCTATTATTAAATTTCTTAAAACCGATCAGGTTTTCAAATTGTCTCAGTGGCAAACGCAGAGTTTTTATTCGGGCTGCCTGCACTGCAAATGACAGACACGACAGTTGATGAAGGCTGAAATATCGCCAGTTATATATTTTCCTAAGGCCGTGGGATGAAAACTGACAGAAGAGATTATACAAACAAGAAGGCATGTTTGAATCAAGTAAAAAAAAGAGTAGGGTGAGAATGTAAAGATCCCGACATCGTCTAGTGGAGAGCCGCTTCAGAGAGTCAAAGTCAAACTTCGGCTCCGATTAGCTACGCCAACCCAAGAAGGGGGCACAAGGAGAAATGACAAAGATGTACGGGTATACCGGAAGACAGATATTTGAATGCATGATCAAACAATCTCCTTATCATTACGCTCAGTGTAAACGTCGCTTGTAAACCGAGTAGAAATATTTTCCGCAGGAGATGGAACACGTCATTGATGTCCGTAGGAAAAATAGATACGGGAAATATCATGAGACACGCACACGATCCAATATGGAAGAAACCCAGAAACCGATCAGATCACGAGCATTCTTATCATACGTCAAAGGCGTGACGGATCGAAAAGATACTAAACAATAAATATATAACATTTTATATTAATAACCACATATTTTATATTAATGAGTTTTTGATATATTTCTAACGAGCTTTTTCTTTATTTTCTTTCTCTTTCTCCTACGTTTTTAAGCTATTGCATAGCTTTTATCGCGGGCCTAGGGCCAGCACGGCGACCGAATGAAGAAATTTCTTAACGAAATTTAATTATTTTAAACTGATAATTACGTCTAAACGAGTACTGATTACGATTCGAAAAAAATATATGTTAAACAAGAACATTTTCATAATATACTTAGGTTTAAATATTTTAGATTTTGTTTATATTACATAGTGTAATTAATTTGTGAAATTAGGTCTAACCGAACACAAAAACGACTACTACGCAAATACTATCGGGCGTATTATTATGAAACCTGCACCATTTTAAAGATAATTTAATTATCTATCTTTTTATCTACGAAGATTTTCGAATAGTCAAAGAATAATATCCGTTTTTTTTGCTTTATCGAATAAAATTCGTGCGCTCTATCGGAAGACGTTTAAATTATTCCGAATCGATTCGGAATAATTTCAACGTTTTCCGATAGAGCGCAGTTATCTGATATCAGAAAAAAATTCTTGATACTGCATAAATAAAATAAATAAATAATTATAATTGCATAAGTTGTTAGAAAATGCTATGCAATAGCTTTACCGCGGCAGTCTCCGAGTGCCACACGTATTTTTTATCGTAATTTTCATGTTTTCTTTGTTCTAGTGTTAAGTCTATTCTATTTGTCTCACTCTATTTATAAGTATTTTGTATATAATTTTATTGCTGATTTAATAACCGAATTTCGATTTATTTTTTGATGACCGCATTTTAGAACAATTCAGTTTTATGAGCATTTTACTACAACATTTAAATAATGTATTGTATTTCTAGAGCCCTAAAACTGGTTTATCCCAGTTGAGTAACAGAATAGAATAAGCATGAGGTTAAGGTTTTGCCATGAGTTTAAAAACATTGTACCCTTTTAAATAAAAGTTTTATATCAATATTCATGGATTTATTGTCTGACTATATTGCTTTCATACTATACAAAACAACAGTAATTGAACAATAGCAACTATAAGAGTATCTAAATATTGATTATGTTGATTTTTTTGATTATTCTTTGTCATTTTTAAATTCTATTATTTAGACCTAGAGTTGAACTAGAGTTGCCAACTACTATGGGCGAACCCGTCACCTGAGTAAGTTTTAACGATATTAGATCGTTCTGTCTCCCGTGAGGTGAGCGCAGAAGACTTAGGACATAACAGTCCACATGCCCGTAAGAAGCCAACGCCTTACCGCGAAATAACCAGGTTAATCAGCCAGCGAGCCGACACTCGCGCACTTACTTCCAGTTCCAATCAGATTACTCCGGTCTCCCGGCTCGTTACAGGCTCGAGGTCGTTTACGCGGTCCTCTCCCTTAAGTAGCGGCGATACGGTGCCTACCGAATCTATCGCGGACCACGGCGTCCCTTATCCGGCTTTCACCCGGAATAGGGTAGCCGATTGGTCGTTTCAATAGCAGCTGCCGTAAGGTGAAAAACTACCCCCGCTCTATAGGAGACAGTGCTGTTTCCAGACTCTCCCGGCTATCGGTCAGAATGCGCAATCGATTGGCTAACGCCGCGCGGTGTGCATACCGTCCAGGAGCGCAAGAAGGTTGATTCCTAGGGGAAACTGGCGCTGACCCGCGAGTATGACCGACCCTGAATACATGGGTCTTCGTGGCCTACCTACAACAGGGCCGATTCGCTCCCAGATAGTCAGGCAGACACGCATACACACTTTAATCCCGAAAGAGTCTTAATCGTCTCGATACGGGGGGGGGGGGGGAGCTTAACATGGATAATTCCGCCATCATCTCGAGAAAAAAATGGCGCGTTCACAATACGTTCCCTCCTCGTCGTTTGGTAGTCCAGAAAAGTAAAAACATCTAATGGACAAGTATAAAACTATTTATTTACTTATGCCATAGATTTGACGAGGCAGGTGTAATCATCAATCGACTAAAAATTCGGTATTACTCGACTCGACTGCCCAACAAAGCAGTGTAATGTGCTCAGGGTTTGTAATGTCTTGAGAGTGTAATGTGGTCAGGGCGTTCATTTATGTGTGTTTTCCGATTTTTTATTTCACCATAACTTCCAAACGCTTGAACTGATTTAGATGTGTGTAGTATTGTAAGAATCGTTATGTCATCCCGAGTGTCATATAGTACCTTAACTGTCCAAATATCAAGTAAATAGTTGTCTAGATGTTCACATGTCCAAATGTCAATAAATTGACGTAAATATATCGAGTTTAGCGTCGAATGAAAGGTCTGATTACATTGCGGAAATATACATGTAATATTTCATAAAAAAAACGTAATAAAAATAACTACAAATACAATAGTTCACATTCTGTATGGGGCTCTCTAGACGATAAAGCATGCTTGTCAAGCATCGCATCGCGGGCTGAAGGGGATTGTAAACCGCAGGATAAATGCATTAAAAAAAATATTTACCAAAAATGCCTAACTTTGTAGTTGTATACCAGGGAGTCAGATTAATTAGATGTAATTGATTGATGAATGAAGTGATTCCCTGGTATAAACTACAAAATTATTAGGCATTTTTGGTAAATTTGGAGTAAACACGGGCTTTCCAGCCCGCAACGCGATGCTTGACAAGCATGCTTGATTGTCTAGAGAGCCCCTAAGATCAGTCGTGTTTTTTTATTATTTTTAATATATTTACTTGTTTTGTCTGAGTATTTCCGCAGACTGTCCTCCAGGCACAATGCCAGAATTATCGGATGTTGTGAATCTCCGTTTATATTGGCGGCATGAACGAGTCGGCTGATAAAAAGATATGAAATAGATATTATTACACAGTGTTTGCAGAGTCATTGGAAAATTCCTGTCGACACGCGACGTATAAGAAAGCAAGCAATCATTTTGACTTTGATTCATCGCCATGGCTTGTGAAAATGGTGACATGCTATCGCGGAAAATTTTTAGATTGATAAAAATGTGAATGTTGTGTATATTTTCTTGGCAGTCCTGTTTTTATTAGTCTGGATATAGATAACAAAGGTAGATAAAGAATGTGGCTTTCCTAGAGATACATCAGATGTCAAGCGTTAGATATACCTACATAAAAAAGGCATTTGGTTATATTCGCTTTCTCTTTGCTTCAAATCAATCAAATCAATTCAAATAATTTATTGTCCTTAAAACTAATACATAGTTTTATAGACAGTTGTATTACATTTACTTTTGGCCGTGATATGATTGAATTCTTCATTAATGATCAAAAACATAAAATGTTACGCGTAAGAATAAAGAAGGTTGTAGAAAATTAATCGAGTCTAACTATTTAGTTTACCAGATAAAAAACACAAAACAAGATATGTAGAAAGTAAGATATAGGGATGTAAGGTATAGAGAAGATATGTAGAAATTAACTCGATAAGTAGTGATTCTATTACATTGAATATAATGAATAATGTAATGCAAAAAAAGGTGGTTATAATAAACATAATTAATTATATAACATACCGATACAAATAAGTTTTTTTTGTATAAAATTAATAAATGTTATGTCAAAAAGAACAAAAAAATGTGACGATTATCAAAAAGTAAAATAAAATGTCTTAGTGATTATATTGCAAATAAAAATAGTCAAGATATAATTAATATGTGCTTACCTAATAATTGAAATAGTCAATACATATTAGTCTAATTGAAAATTGATTAAATACCTATTACAGAAAGAGATATAGTCGAGATGCATACAGTTTTTATAGATATGTTCTCTTTCAATGAGGTATAGCTTGAGTTTATATTGCTTGCTTGTGTGATTTTCATTTCTTAATTGTGCGCAAACCGGTGCACTTAATATGAAAGGTTATATCGGTTATTTCCTTCTTATTTTTTTTCTATCGTATCTTATTATTCTTGTAGACTTTTTTACACGTAGGTAGTTACACAACCTAACAAATTGATAATGGGGTCGATTGCGGTTCGTTGACGATCTAGAATAATGTCGGAAAACGCACCTAAATAAGAGCGTTTTGTCGTTAAATAAAATAAAGTCATTTTGCGATTGCTTTTCTAGTCTAAATTTAGCCGCGAACAGTTTTACCGCATTTCGTATTAAAATAAGGTCACCATATCCGAAATACTATTGCGGTTCTATCTTTTTGACATTTGCCTAGGTTAAAACGAGGTGAGAGCGTGTCTATTTTAGGATGCTCTTGTTCGGAGCGACCGTAAAGTGCCTGTTTTGATTTCTATGTGTTTTTGTGGAACTTTTTAAAGGAAAATTAAGCTTAATGAATATTTTCTCATTCGGAGATGGGGTAATGATGAATTGCAATGGAAGGGGAGTATAATGTTGGTATTTCAAAGCGAAATTTCACACGTAACCTATACCTTTATCATTTCATTTTTCAAAGCGGCTGTAAAACATACGAAATTTCAGCACATAAGGGATTATTCCAACCCTTTCAATGTGCTTGCTGTAGCATTCGTTAAATAAGTGCGCTGTCTAAAGAAACAGCGCACTTTTTTATTGACAGTCTCCACGATGATTTGTTTTTATTTTCGTTGTTTTGCGGTGCCATGGCAAAAACGAAACCGACTATGTTCACCGCTTGACGTTTGAAGCGTGGGTCCGGCGCGGAAGCGTCATTAAATTCCATAGACAAACACCAAGTCAAGCATATAAGGTCACGTTCTTAAATTGAGAGAAACGCAATCGAAATAATTTTAGTGTATGCACTTGTTCGGGTTTGTTTCAGGACGCCCTTATTTTAATGCGGAAAGAACCGCAATCGGCCCGAATATTGTAGGACGCTTGTTTTTTGCACGTTTCGCCCATGGATCCCCCGGGGTTGTGTTAATACAAGAAGCAAGCAGGATAAAAACATAATGTCAATAAGATACTAATGGACATGCTGGTAATCAATGCCGAAAAAACTAAAGTTATGCATATTAGGTAACCGCAAGCAAGAGAGCGAAGAAGTAACTTTGCAATTAAATTCCATACGCTTACTGTCTACGTAATCCACAACCGGAATGTCAGTGCGAGCATATAAAAAATCGGTTGTGAAACCCTTTTTCCCGGCAAATAGACAAGCCCCCGCCAGCGCGCCAACCTCTAACCCCCCGCCCTCCCCCCGATAGTGATTGTGTCAAGCGATTATGATCGCAAATGTAGTATATTTGTAGTATTTCTGCCGTAATAAAATGCCTATTTTCCAATATGATGTAGTATTTTATTAAATACTGCGGATTTTTTTGTGTCGCTTGTATAAGAGATATAACAAACAAAATGTATAAGAGATATTTAATGTGGTTTCGGCCGACGACGCATCTGTGTACGAAATTTCAATCTCCAAGTCCAATATTTCGAGATTAAAGTATGACTAGCGCGCCCCCTGGTGGACCGATTTCAACCACAATCTTTGAAACTCTTGTCATGACCAAATGATACCTGCATGCTGAATTTCAGCTCAATAGGATGGAGTGTTATCGTCGGGGGATTCACACACAGACAGATTTCAATCTGGAAATGGTTTAATCGTCTCGAGGGGGGGGGGGGGGGGGGATCAAAATGGATATTTCCGTATTCTTTTTTTTTTAGAGCGTTGACAGTACTTTTCTTTGGACCGTGAAAGTTTTGGTTTAAATATCTCTTAAACAGGCGATCAAAAAAAAATTGCGCCGAATTTTATAAAATACTACATTATATTGGAGAACAGCCATATTGTACCACGGAAATACTACAAATATACTACATTTGCTATCATAAACACTTGACTTAATCACTATCGGGTGGAAGGGGGACGTCACGTCGGGTGCTACGAACTTCACGCGGTAAATCAGCTTTCGTGTTGTTTATAATGTCAAACAAACGCTAGAATCTTCGATGTAATGTTGTGTAATATTGTTATGGAGTTAATTAAAGAAATAAAATCAACAATAATAATAATTTCATTGGTTTAAGAAATTCTGCAACTAATTACTAAGTCCTTGAAACTTTCATTGATCCGATTTATCCTCCCCAACAGCCGTGGGCTCCGGTACACAGCACTGGCTGCACCGGCTGCACCCGCTGCACCGGGTGCACCTGCTTGCGTCGTTACGCCATTGCTCAGAGTTTAGATGTCATCACTCTTGTGTATACATGTCAAGACGTATCCACTAAATGAGAAAGTCGCTCTGTTATGTCATTTTTAGGCGCAATAAGCTACACGTGTTTTGCAAGTAGAACGCAGTGAAAGTTGGAGGTAAAAGATCGTCAATATAGTTTTACAACAATCAACTTCCGTTATGTACATTTTGCAGATATTTCTTTCGATATATGCATGATTTATATTTATTTTGTACTAGGTATTATGGTATTAAATTATATTTTACTGAGGAAAAAAATTTTGATATTTTCTCAAGATATTTCTTTGCCTTTTCTTTCTCTTTTATTTTTGCCGTCTTTATTTCTTATAACATACATTTTATTTTTTTTAGTGTTCCTTATCTAGTTGTCTCACTCTATTTACCGGAGTTTTATGTGAAGTTTTAATGCCGATTTTATAAAGGAATTGCGATTTATTTTTTGAAGACCACATTTTAAGGCAATTTAGTTTATAACGAGCATTTTACTACAACGATTTAAAAAATTCATTGTCCTATTAGAGCCCTGTACACCTTAGAACGGCTTAGTTCCAGTTGGGTAACAATCGAATAAGCATGAGGTTAAGGTTTTAAGGTTTTACCATTCTGTTTCTGCTATTTTTGCAAGCAAAATCAATATTTTATAGAAATTTATTATTTAATAAATAAATAAACAAAATAAAATTTTACTGGTAGTGATAGTGACTTTGAATATAAGGGCAGCTATCATAGCGATTTTACTTGCATATTCCATGTAGGACAGGAATAGCAACTGCTCAATGGTTATTATTAGTATTCGGGGTATCAACTTAACTACAACGGGCGAACCCGTCACCTCAAGATGTTTAAGTATATGTGATTAAAAATCGATACAAATCTATTATGTAATCAACCCGCCAGAGTCCAACGCCTTACGGCGAGGCACCAGGTAGGTAACCCAGCGGGCCACCTCGCCCCTGGCTACCCGTTTTGAAGGGATATCTCCGTCTGGAATTAACCATCAGGATACCTTCGACTTCCCGACTGGTTACGGGTCCAAAGCGTATAGGTTAGAGAATAAAGCGCGGGTTAGCTGCATATGAGACCCCCTCTATCCTTGCCTAGTTGCGCATGGTCATCATTAAAGGTTTGGACATTTAGACAACTACTTACTTGATATTTTGGACAGTTAAGGTACCCTATGACACACAATTCTAAATCGGATCAAGCGTTTAGAAGTTATGGTGGAATAAAGTAACGGAAAACATACATAGATCAACACTAAACACATTACACTCCTTTTTTGTTGTAAAAATACTAATTTAGAAAAGTTTAGTAAGTAGATGTAAATAGTAGTAGACCTTTTCCTATATCAATCATTCATTGTCTTGACTGCACAATGACGAGTCGATTTCTAAGGTTATTGCTCGACCGTCGTTAGGAATTCATTGATTTGAAATGGATTCAGTTTATCGACATTTAAATATTTGCCTGCGTAGAATGGACTTTTAATCGACAGCGAGCATTTTGATTTAGTAAATTGGTCCACGGAAAATATATCGGCGACCCGACGAAACCGCATTAAACCGGCCTAAATTAGTTGAGGTCGGTCAACCGATATCCCACGACAATGCACTAAAAGTTTAGATTCATTTTAAGAAAGCCAGTTGGGCCATTAAAACCTGATCGTTAGCTCAACCCACGGTTCAACTCCTTAAGTATCCTCCTCGAAGAGAGTGGAACCTGGAATGGTCTATGTTTCATTTGTCATGGCAGGTGGATCAGTTCCTCTGGGGGATGTCCTTCGGTCGCTGCTGGGGCGTCACCCAACTGACTGTACGCTCCGGCGAATAACTGGAAGGGTCTGGAAATAATGTTATATGTTCCCTAAGCAGACGTGACCAGATGTCACCCACTGTTAGAGTTACCGTTAACATCAGCGCGCAGGCCGCGCGAGCGATTTCGGAACTGTGACCAAGCGGGAGTATGGAGAAATCCGGCCATATCTGGTAGTAAGTGCGCAAGGCCGGCCCGCTGGTTTCACTTTCCAATGCCTCGAAAAGTTGAAAAGGCTGTATATTCCTTTACAATACACCAATAACACACAATTCTAACAAAAAAGAAAACCGACTCCAAAATGATTTATAAGTGCAGCCGCCATGTCATGGTGATACTTAGAACGGTCTATAATAATTGAATACGTATACAAAATTTTGTGCCTGTACTGTTGACCGTTTTGGAGTTCCCTCGTTGGAATCCAACCCGGGATGCCGCAGTCGTGTTTTGGTGAAACTTAGAACGGGCTGTCGTAATGGAATGCATATACAAAATTTCGTGTCTGTGCTGTTGGCCGTTAAGGAGTCCCCTCATCTGGAGCCAACCCTGGGTGCAGCAGCCATGTCATGGTAAAACTTAGAACGGACTAACATAACTGAATGAGTATACAAAATTTCGTGTCTGTGCTGTTGACCGTAGAGGAGTTCCCTCGTCGGGAGCCAACCCAGGGTGTGGGATCAGATCATGCTTACCATGAAAATAAATACATTGTCATCGGAATTAAATAAACATGTACATTTTCAACTTCATATGATAATATTTGAGGAGTTCCCTCAATTCCTCATGGATGCCATCATCCGAACATGATTTTGATAAAATTGGGACCAATCCGCAAGTAAAAAAAGAAATTTTCAAATCGGTTCAAATAAAAAAAGAAATTTTCAAATCGGTTCAAATAAAAAAAGAAAATTTCAAATCGGTTCAAATAAAAAAAGAAATTTTCAATCGGTTCAAATAAAAAAAGAAAATTTCAAATCGGTTCAAATAAAAAAAGAAATTTTCAAATCGGTTCAAATAAAAAAAGAAATTTTCAAATCGGTTCAAATAAAAAAAGAAAATTTCAAATCGGTTCAAATAAAAAAGAAATTTTCAAATCGGTTCAAATAAAAAAAGAAAATTTCAAATCGGTTCAAATAAAAAAAGAAATTTTCAAATCGGTTCAAATAAAAAAAGAAAATTTCAAATCGGTTCAAATAAAAAAAGAAAATTTCAAATCGGTTCAAATAAAAAAAGAAATTTTCAAATCGGTTCAAATAAAAAAAGAAAATTTCAAATCGGTTCAAAAAAAAAAAGAAAATTTCAAATCGGTTCAAATAAAAAAAGAAATTTTCAAATCGGTTCAAATAAAAAAAGAAATTTTCAAATCGGTTCAAAAAAAAAAAGAAATTTTCAAATCGGTTCAAAAAAAAAAGAAATTTTCAAATCGGTTCAAATAAAAAAAGAAATTTTCAAATCGGTTCAAATAAAAAAAGAAATTTTCAAATCGGTTCAAATAAAAAAAGAAAATTTCAAATCGGTTCAAATAAAAAAAGAAATTTTCAATCGGTTCAAATAAAAAAAGAAAATTTCAAATCGGTTCAAATAAAAAAAAGAAAATTTCAAATCGGTTCAAATAAAAAAAGAAATTTTCAAATCGGTTCAAATAAAAAAAGAAAATTTCAAATCGGTTCAAATACAAAAAGAAAATTTCAAATCGGTTCAAATAAAAAAGAAATTTTCAAATCGGTTCAAATAAAAAAAGAAATTTTCAAATCGGTTCAAATAAAAAAAGAAATTTTCAAATCGGTTCAAATAAAAAAAGAAAATTTCAAATCGGTTCAAATAAAAAAAGAAAATTTCAAATCGGTTCAAATAAAAA
This sequence comes from Micropterix aruncella, assembly GCA_944548615.1. Lineage (NCBI taxonomy): Eukaryota > Metazoa > Arthropoda > Insecta > Lepidoptera > Micropterigidae > Micropterix > Micropterix aruncella. The sequence goes on from OX155963.1 coordinate 18,127,636, forward strand.
AAGAAAATTTCAAATCGGTTCAAATAAAAAAAGAAAATTTCAAATCGGTTCAAATAAAAAAAGAAAATTTCAAATCGGTTCATAAACGGCAGAGTTCTAAGGTACCTAACAAAAATAAAAAATTAAAAAAAGATTGATTGATTATGAGATTGACAGCCGAATTGATTATCTCCTCCTTTTTTTGAAGTCGGTTAAAAACAGGTCATTCACATATAATCGAACCAGCACCCCAAACAGGCGCCAGAAAAATGGTCAGGTGGCAACACTGCCTACACCTGAATTTTCCAGTATTATAATAGCAACAAGATTTTTTTATATTATGCTATAGCTACATATGAATTTAGATAAGCCATGACAACATAATTGCTATATCATAACAATGTAACAGTTGCTATTAAAATATGTCTTCATTGATCCCTATCTTGTTACATGTGTGGTCATGTTCATTATAAGGTCATGGGTATAAACGATACGTTGAACTTTTAAAGACCTCTCAACACTAGGCTAGTACGAAGCGTTTACTCTTGCATTTACCTAAAAAAAAAAACGGTTGTGTCACCCCAAGACATCATCTTTATATTAATTTCATAAATAAGATCGATGAGCGCCCTCTCTCGGCCAACGGATGAACCCCTTTGGGCTCTGTTACGCAACCGCCTCAAGCAGCGCGGTTCGTTACTCTGCTGCCTCGCGCGGGTCGGCGCCGCGTTAAATGACATTTTCCAACCAAAATTTCACAGCGTGATTTTATTCCAACAAGGCATATGTTTACCAAATTTCAAGACTCTAAGTCTAATATATCATATGTCGGATGACATACGACAAGTGCGACCGATTTTACCACAGTCTTTTCAACTCTTCCCATGACCAAATGATGCATGCCATGCAAGTGATATATGCATACCAAATTTCAGTGTTTGGGCGCTATCGTGGAAGAATAATTAAACACATAGACACACATAGACTCACAGATTCACATGCAGACACACACACACACACACACAGAGACAGACTTCAACCTAAAAATGTTCTCAATCGTCTCAGGGGGGCTCGAAATGGATATTTTAGTCTCATGTATAAGTAACTTTTCTGTATTTTTTCCAGTCTTGTTCGAGGCCCGCATAAAAGGGAGTTACCGCGTGTATGGTGAGAGTGAATGTCCGCTCTAGTTGCGTTTCTGTTAGGTGCTGTCTGGCATATATTAAGCACCGGTATATAAACGGCGAAACATGGTCAATTATCCTTGCCTTACTGAAGTATTCTCCGCATTAGGTTTTGGGCGTTACCTGATACATGCTGCGCAGTACTCTTTTGTGCAAAAGAAATATTCTTTTACTGTTTGCGGCATTTCCCCACAATAGTAGTCCATAAGTCAATGATTAACTGAAATACGCAAGTACACTGATTTGGCTGTCGCGAAGCCACAGCGACTTCTGATTTTTTAAATAGAGAATATCGAGCTATAGCTCGAGCGTACTATGTAGCTAATTGATCGATATGTGTATTCCATTTTAATTTACTGTCAATTCTTAAACCTAAAAAAATATATATGTTCTGTGATGTCAATTTCAAAATAGTCATATAATTCATTTAAATAGTCAGTCTGTTGAGATTTCTCGAAATAATCAATACGACGCATTCGTGGAAGTAATAAAACGTTTAGGTACGTCATTCTATTTTAAACAATGGATGGGAAACGGGAAAGAGTTATATTTATCTAGTATCCAATAGACACGCTACGCTCGTCCTCGCTATGGCGTCAATATTGGTCGTATTACCATTTTTCACTAATTTAGTTTTTCCTGTATCATATGTTAATGGTTTGAGTTATTTGTACCGAAAGCCTCGTTTTTTAAATACACAGAATTGTTTTACATATTTGAATGACCTGATTCGGGGAATAATATGGGGAATTTATATAATGGTATCGAATTATGTGTCATTTCTAATATAAAAAAATCAGTTGGGCAAGACATTCCAGGCAGACCTTAAGACATTCTAGGCAAGTATACAAGCAACCCCATCAACCCCCACCCAACCTCCCTCTGCGCACCAATTCGTAGTATATTTGTAGTATTTTCCGTGGTATCGAAATGGTATTTTTCCAAAAATTATGTAGTATTTTCTTAAATATGGCGGATTATAAATATTATTTCCGTCGCTTTATATACGAGATAATCCAATAAAAAAATCACAGCGCCATTTCGGTCTAACTATGTACCGAATTTCGGTCTAACTATGTACCGAATTTCTAATTGGAATATTTTGAGATTGAAGTATGTGAGGGACCACCCCTCACAAGACTCCGAATTATTCGATGTGAGGTGGTGGTGTCAACTTGCGAGTTATCTCCATATTTAAAGGCGGTTTTGATGAAGCAGAAGATATTTATTGATTGAATCGATTGAATATTGCCAGTTATAACGCTTGCCGAATTAACGAGTGCCCGGATTACTTTATCGAGACGCGAGGGTTGCGCGACAGAGGCTATGTAGGAAAGTGGGTGAGGATTGTATGTGTGCTCCTAGTATCTTGTAGTGGGCATGGCTCGAGTCTGTGGGATTAGAGACTGATGCTTCGAGACTTCCTTCGAGAAGGAAACCAAGGAGCCGGGTCCGTTGAGCGACCTCGTAGAGGGGTGCCGGAAATGCCGTCGCAACCTTGGGGGAAGGTGATCAATCGGGGACTGATAATTTGGTTGCTTTTTGGCCGGTTTATATAGGCCGTGCAATGATGCAATTTGAAATATTCTGAGTAAAAGTATTGTTTCATCGTGCTGATTCATAGCTGCACGAGTCAAAATAATAGCTGAATTGTGTCAGTGGATTTCACTGGAAATCGATGCATTTGTTGATCGTATGTAGTGGACTTAAGGTCCGCTACAAGTATGACAAGCGCGCCGCCTCGTGAACCGATTTCAACCATAATCTTTTCAACTCTTGCCATGACCAAATTATGCCTGCATGCCAAATTTCAGCTCAATCGGACAAAGCCTTTGGGAGCCAGACAGACACATAGAAGTGCGTCCACAATACTTTCCTCGCCTTGATAGTAAAAAGCAACAAAAAATCGAAAGCTTTTTCGTTATCAATCCCTTATAGCCCAGTCAAATAGAAACGAATTTCGACGTTTGACGGAAATAATTGGCAATAGCTTGAAACTTGGCATAGATGTTATTTGATGCCTACTGTTAAACATACTAAAAGTCCCCTATTCTACCTTTTGCGCTCGAGCCGCCATCTTGGAAAAATGGCGCTCCGATTCAGTTTTTTCGCTTATATCTCGCTAACTTTAGCGATATCGGAATTACGCTTACTGAAAAAAATAAAGCTTATAAAATTCTCTACAAAAAAGTTACATACATTTTTTTGAACGTACATACATACAAAGTTACATACATTTTATGAAAATAATACAAAATAAATATTAAGTTCACTACTTTATTAAGACAATAACACAAATAATATTACAAATTATAAAGATAATAACAAAAATTAAGTATATTAATCGCGTGTCAGCAAGACATGATTAAATTAAACTATTTACATATTGTGCAGCATGGGATGCATTCGGTTTAATTCTCTTCATGAAACACCTTGTGATATACGACATTATTAGTTTTTTTTTATCAGGCGCAAAAACAAATAAAGCGGATGATTTGCCGATACGTGAACATGCCACGTACCACCATGTACAACTGACCATGAGAAAAACACGGATTTACATTTTGTATGGGAAAATGTTTTTTCTTTTATTTTAATTATTCGTCAATGTTCCAATTTTCGTTTTTAATAGTTATTCCGCTATTCGGAACGGAGATAAATACAACAAATCAAAAACCATGAAAATCGGTCAAGCCGTTCTCGAGTTATATGTAAGTGTTCGAACAATTCCAACTTTGTTTTATATATATAGTAGAATAGCTTATAATGCTTGCATTACAAATTAATATAGAAATAACATGAACACGTTGATAGTTGAAAAATGTAATAAGGCTAATAATAATGTAAGGGTAAGGAAAGTAATAATAATGTAAGTTTTATTTTTTATTTTTATTTTTATTTTTCGGAAAACTTACAGCGTTTTAAACTTAATGCTAACACATATTATGCAAATCTAAGGCTAATTAAAAGTTTTCACAATTAAACTAAATCTATTGTTATACAGTGCAAGGAGCTTTGAAAAAAAAATGCAGGTTTAAGTAAGAAGAAAGGGATAGGGAAGCCACATTATGAGTTATGTAGATGTATTTAAGATATATGATGATATATAAAGTTGTTAATAAAGTAAGTTCGAGAAAGGGATATATAAAGCAAAATAGAAGTAGGTATAAATAATATAATAGTATGTTATAATATAATAGTCATATAATAAAAGGATGGCAGAAGTAGGAGATAGGCTAGGTTATGCTCGTTTTTTAAATTAAATTATCGTCATATATACATTCCTTAAATATATCTAATCCTTTCCACGATTTATCAAAATCGCGACACATTCTGGTAAGAGGTCTATTCGATACGATGTTGCTATTGCAAGCGACAACAGTAAATGTTATACTTAATTCCGTCATTGTGTAAAAGTGTATTTTTTGTTCAATAAAGGATTATTATTATTATTATTATTGCGATATACCGATCACAGGGCGACGGAATGTTTTACATGTTTCATGTTATCGGGGCACAAATGAGGTGAAAGGTCGGTGACAAAGTCAGAACGGCGTGGAGAGTATTTCGATATCGCTCGTAAGTAATTAATGTGCGCATTAATTAAACTGCCGTTGAACGGGTGTCGAGTGGCGCAACCGTGCGTCCTGCGTGACAGGCCAGTTCCGCCTCTTTTTTCCAAAAATTGGGTCGCATTTCAAAACAATGCCTGGGCTGAACGGGGAGAAATGCTTTGTAAAATATGCTGTTAAAATCGCATCGGACGAATATCCAGTAGGTGCTGAAATTCGGACTGAGAAAAGTGTGGGGAGCTATAATAGGCCCTGTTGCTGTTGGCCACTAAGACCCATATGTTCAGGGTCGGTCAAACTCACCCATCCCGCGGCCTTCACATTTGAAGTGCGAGCCCGGGTAGGACTCTGACCTGCGGGCCAGTTTCCCCTATGAGTCAACCTTCTGGCGCTCCTGGATGGTTTACGCACCGTGCGGCGTCAGCTAATCGATTGTGCATTCTGTGACCGACAGCACTGTCTGGAAACAGTACTGTCTCCTATAGAGCGGGGGTAGTTGTTCACTTTACGGCAACTGATCTTGAAACGACTGATCGGCAACTGATCTTGAAACGGTAACTGATCTTCAATCGACTACCCGATTCCGGGTGAAAGCCGGATAAAGGACGCCGTGGTCCGCCAGAGTTTCGGTAGACGCCGTATCACCGCTTCGTATATAAGGGAGAGGACTGCGCAAGCAACTTCGCACCTGCAACCAGCCGGGGGACCGGAGTAATATAGTTGCAACTGGTAGTAAGGGCGCGAGTGTCGGCCCGCTGGTTGATTAATCTGGTTATCTCGCGGTAAGGCGTTGGCTTCTTACGGGCATGTGGCGTATCTAGACGGTGGACTGTTTTGTCCTAAGTCTTCCGCGCTCACCTCACGGGAGACAGAATGATCTAATATCGTTAAAACTTCCTGAGGTGACGGGCTCGCCCATTACAGTCGACAGCTCTAGTTGAGGAAAGTGACGGAAGCCTCATTGTATGACCGAAACGCGACTTTCAACGCGACTTTAGCGAAACATAGTCCGTGGAGGAATAAGTGAATCGCTTCGAGCGAGCCGTGTATCAAAGAGCCGACACCTCGTCGCACGAGCACATCCCTCAGCTCGCTCTTCTGCACATTAGGCCGCCAGAAGTCCGGAAGCCGTACTCGCACAATCTGCTCCATTAGCGGAGCACCAGCTTGGGTATTGCAGCAGAGCACTGCCACTGAAGATACCATGAAGATACCATGACAGAGCCACTGAAGATACCATAAAGATACCATGACAGAGCCACTGAAGATACCATGTACGCATACACAGTCTCTACACTACCCGGTCTATTGTAGACAGTCCACACTCTACACAATCTACACTCAGAAGATACCTGCCGCAGGCCCTGAAGCCCTGCGTTTGCCTTGCAACCCTAAACGTAGGGCGTTCATTTGCCTTCGCAGCCCTTCGTTTGCCTTGCAGCCCTGCGTCTGCCTTGTTTGAACTGCAGTCAATGGGCCCGGCTCATACGAAGCTCCGCTAAAAGACGATTGCCCGCTTGAACAAGGCTCGTCGACTGAATCACGAATGCGGCCATTGAAAATTTGATTTTATAAGAGCGTTGGTCAGTGTTGATGGCAACCCTTTAGGCCAGGTGCGGATACATATGGGGGGGGGGGGGGGCAATAGCGGTAATGCGGCCCAAGCTATAAGGGCTGAAAATGTTGCTGAAATCCGTATTTTGTTTTTTTTTGTAATAAGAGCGAATATTAGGTTGATTCTTTTTTGCTTTCATCGCTATGCTCTTGGAATGACAATATTTCAATCGAATGTATTCATTTGAAAAAAGCGGTTGGAGTTTGTGGGGGGGGGGGGGTGAGTGGGGGGGGGGGGGTTGAAAGGGAGGTTGAGGGGGAGTTTAAGTGGGGGTTTGGGGGGAGGGCGTTGAGGGGTTTGGGGCGGGAGGAAGAGAGGGGTTGTCTGATTGCCGGGAAAGTCTTGGGATGTTACCCCAAGACTTTCCCGGTTTTTACTTTGTTTACATATTCCAATAGCTTTACACAAATTCACAAAACATTCACAAACTTATTGAAATTTGGACAGGACAACGTCTGTCGCGTCAGCTAGTTGCTAAATGGACTCATGTCCATTTTTTTCGAAAACGAGTTTTTAAATTGTCATATTGTACATGTATACCTACCTATGTCAGGTTTACCAAATTGACTAAGAACAAATGACTTAATGCATAAGTAGTTGCATTAGTTTAGTTATATACAGTTTTTATCGTCTTTTGAAAAAAATGTATTGTTGGACATATGATGTTTTGGTATTTAGCTATTCATTTCAAAAATATCTGGATAATTGCCAAATGGCCTTTGAAATTTCATACATGGAAATATTAACAAGAGAACTCTTATTTTCGATTACTGATTAGTTGTGTTTCCCGAGAAGCAATCGACACATTGACCGTTTTTATAATACATCTTTTACGACAGAAAACTGCTTTGGCGCGGACGAACGGGGTTTGACGTTGTTCGCACAGGTAGATGACCCGTGAAGTGCGTCAGAATGTTTTGGTCGCAAACGTTTGACCTACAAAATGATGTTTGAACAGTTTGTATGTAGATAAAATAAGGATAGTGGCTTTAATGCCTTTAATCCAAAGCCTATTGGCAGGAACATGGCACTTGAGCCTCAAGTGATTGTAAATGTAGATATTGGTTTAGGTAGGTACCCATAACCATAGATTATATAGCTCTAACTAATATAAGCATACGAATGAATAGTTTTGCAAGAATGAAAACCATAAGGTGGCTAACTTTCATACGAATATATGTTTGTCATATATCTGTGTCCTTTTTATCTTTCTGTTGTTATGTCAGTGATTTTTAATCATTTGTATCAAAATATCCACAAAAGGGTCACAGCGGCAATGATACACAGTTATTTGTAAATAATTATCCAAATGAATAGTTTTGCAAGAGTGCAAGCCGATAGCAAGGCAGCTCTTATGGCCTCGAATACTATTAATTCAAAGCTAGTGCAAAACTGCGTATCAATACTGAATTCCCTGGGCGAAAAGAACATGGTAATTCTAAGATGGGTTCCCGGCCATGCAGGAATCGAGGGAAATGAAAAAGCCGACGAACTTGCAACGAAGACGGGAGCAAAGGAAAGTTATACGGCCCTGAACCTTGCTGTGGCGTACCAAAAAGCCTTGCAAACCTAATGCTCAAACAAATATGTTTAGAACTTCACGGCCCGTGAGGCCTTATCGCTAAATAGGAACAATCTACGCATACTGGTGAGGGCGCTCATGGGGATATTGTCGCCTTAACAAACACATGTACAACCTCAAGCTCCGAGACACAAAAATGTACAGGTTCTGCCAAGGAGCCGAGGAAACTCCCCTGCACCTCATGTGCGAGTGTGGCCCGCTGATGCGTAAAAAATACACCCACTTGGGTGGTCATTGCCTCCAACCTGAGGAGGTAAAACAATCTGGCGCCAAAAGCCTGTTGCGGTTCTTAAATGACACGAGGCTTAGCGCAGAACTATAGTAGGTGGCAAACACAATAGACCAGCAATGGTCGCAGTGTTACAAGGCTAATAAAGACCTTAGAAACGCCCCACACAACAAATTAAAAAAAGTTAAAAAAAAATATATTACGTGAAGTCAGCGTAATAATAACACATTGTTAATTTACACTAGCAGACTAAAGTGAAGATCGTCACGATCAAGAATCGAGGGGTTTGACCCCCTCGTCCCCCCTCCCCCCACCACTCCAAAATAAATTTAAAAATAGGTTGGTCCTCTAGCTAAAGCGAACCAACTGCTTACAGGATAAAATTAGACATACATAATGGTGTTGAGTGATGACTCATACATACATACATAAATTTATCATCAATAACAATACAACTTTATTTTTAGTTACAATATTTACTGAAATTGTTATATTAAAGATACGTACCCGTACACAAAACAAAATAACGATTCTAATTAAGTTAATTATTCCTAAAATATTTAATAATTAAATCCTCGTTAAATATGGTAAACAATAAACATGTTATTACAGCATGATATACACATCATATTCACAAAATATTTGTGAAAGAAAGGTAAACAGAGTTTATTTTCGGTCGCATTTCGTCTTCTTTCTTTTACGTTATCAGACGGCACTATTTTTACCTACACACCATGGCTGTGAATTCCACCAACCTAGGTGAGAATCTCAGTCATGGTCACTTCGTCCAAAATTTAACAATACAATACAATACAATTTATATTATATTTAACAATATAATACAATATCAAACTACTCCAGTAGGTAGATAATAATTCCTACACTTGGTTGCGTCACAAAATTAAATGCAATTTTTTAAATTATTACAAACATAACTATCTTGATAGTTGTCATGGCTATAATATTGTATTCAATATTACCTGCATACAAATAATCGAAAAATAAAAAAATTATTGTATAGGTAGGGAGAATAATATCTTACAATGGAAATGCAAATTCTTTGTAGAATTATCAAGATAAAATTATTTTACTGCCAATACAGCAATATGCATTCGTAATTTTTACATGACTGCCCAACAAAAAGGAAGTGTAATGTGTTAAGGGTTCATCTATGTATGTTTTCCGTTTCTTTATTCTACCATAACTTCTAAACGCCTGAATTGATTTAGAAATGTGTGGTATTGTTAGAATAGGCATGTCACCTCAACAACAGTATTTAACTGTCTAAATATCAAGCAAGCAGTTGTCTAAATGTCCAAATGTCAATAAATTACAATAAATATATGGTGTTTAGTGTCAAATGAAAGGTCTGATTGAGTACATTCCGGATATATATTAGGACCTTGCATTGAAAACTTCGATTTCCTAATAAATACCGTAACTTATATTTCTAGTCATTTACCAAATTGCAAAATACTTCATGTCAAAGTGTCATAATTAAGCTTTAATTATCAGTTTGTGTCATTTCGTTTAAGTGTCAACAACGGTAATTTTATTAGCTTCGAAGATGTCGAAATTTGAGCTGACAAAACGTCATTTGCGTGAAGCAATACTTTTCTGCTTTCATCCCAATTTAGAGTAGAAGAGTTTAAGTGGTGATGTTTGCAATATATTCCGGGAGGATGGGAGTACGGTAAGAACTCGTTTTGCTCTGTATTCCCTTCTAGTCGCAGTGTACCACAGTTTTAAGGCAATATGCTTTCTCTCTCCAAAAGCAAGCCATAAGAATTTTGATTACTCTTAGCTTTGCTAAGTTATGTCGTTGTCATTTTAGGACTCTAACACTATAAAAATAGTGGTCGCAATCGCTCCTGACATTCCGTGTCGTAAAACGTGCGAGCACGACAGCACATCAGCGTTCTCGCTCTACAAGAGATGTGGCACATGGTGCCAGGCTATCGATATCGATTGATTCTTATATCGATGATTACATACAATAAAACTATTAAAGTCGACTATTATCGTCAAAACCCGGCTTTAATAACAAATCCAGAAAGAATTGCGAAATTAAAACGGATATTCTATCCTATTGCAAAATATTAATGCACTGAAACATTCTAAATTATCTGAAATGTCGAAACACAGCAATTAGTTATTGCCTTAATGGGGACATACTTAATAGAACATTGTCTTGAAGAATAATTAATTATTTCACTAATGTGATTAGTACTATGTACAATAGTACATTAGTACTATGTACAATAACTCGGTTAAACTACGTCCGTTTTTAAAAAAAATTCTTCGCTTCTAGAAATCGCTATAGATTCTAATAACCTAAAATAAATTCAAATTGATAAATAATTTTACTGCTCCGAATAATGCTCTTGGACATTATACATATCAATTTACATGTAATTACATGCAAAGTAATGAAAGATTAATTCTTATCGACGATGTACCTTTGCAAAAAAACACAATATCTTTGCCTTAAGAGGGCTCCGAGCCTATGCCGTTACACAAATGTAGGTAATTTACGCTTGCCGGCAGCGGCCACGCACGTATGTATGAGTAAATCGCATACATTGATAACGCTGAACAGACGGTCGCCCGCCAAAGCGAAGTGACCCGTATTTTATCATTTTATTGCTCATAGCAAATTGCAAATAACAAAACTGCAAATTGTGATAAAAGCAAATCCTTTTACGTATTTATTAGACTAAAATAGTCGATTTGACCCGCCGTTCCGACATATTTGCGGCCGTTTTTCAAGATGGTCGCTAATAAACCAAAATGATTTTTCTCATGCTGATTTTAATGACCCATGAGCCTTTTCGGGCCTTTTTGGCCTTAACAGCGGCAGGTCAAATCGACTATTTTGGTCTAATGAACACACGTGTGCAAAAGGATTTGTTAGGATATTGAATTTCAGGTTTTTCACGCAAATTAACTAAACTATTCGAGATTACAAGTTTCGAATAGTGGGCTCCTTCAGAAAATATTTTCAATTGTTTTACGTTTATTGGAGTCGATCTATTTTTTATTTATTTTTATCGATTATATTTATTTATGTTTATATTTTCAGCATCATATTTGAAAACGACCCATGGGTCTTTAAAATCAGCACGAGAATAATCATTTTCGTTTATTAGCGGCCATCTTGGAAAATTGCCGCCATTTCGAGTCCACTGGGCCAAATATGTCGGAGCGGCATCGCGGCAGGTCAAATCGACTATTTTGGTCTAATGAACACACGTGTGCAAAAGGATTTGCTTTTATCACAATTTACAGTATTCTTTCAAAATATGAGACGAACCGCTTCCACTATCAGGATAGCAGATACTTTTTGATTCTGAGTAAAGAAATAAAAATGGATAATGCTTAAAACAATTATAACATTGTTATTCTCATCAGTACGAGGATAAAATGTATGTCGAGAAGGATAAAAAAACAGTAATTATTATAGGTATAAATAGCTACACCAAAACATTAATTATTTCAAAAAGCAGTTACCTTTATAAATAAACTACTTCCGACGGAAAGTAGTACCTTAATGTGATTATATATTTTTGAACAACTTCAAATATGTAATTAAAATTAACAAAGAAATAAATTAATGACTGCCACTTTTAAACAGTCTCGAAAAGGAGTTTTGTGGATTTCACTCTGTGCTCCCCGGGATTCGCCCGTTGGATGAACAATTGGAAAGTTCACGAGCACCTTTCTTCTTCGGACCGCAGACTGGTGACATTTGGCATCGGCCAACGCTTTCCCCCCACGCCACAATCCGAGTGGCGATACCGAACCGACGACATTAAAACTGGGACCGGTTTGGTGAAGTCCTCTGCGAGAATCTTGAGGCCTTTCCATCGCCTTCTTGTAGTACCGCAGAGGACTTGTGTGTCGTGTGATGCCGTAGTAGCCCAAGACACCCCGCAGTGGTTTCGCGGCCCCGTGGTGGTCTTCCGAACTCTGCGATAATTTTAAATTTAATATTTTAAATAATGTAACGTAGCGATTGAAAATTAATGTGATTGAAAATTGTTATTTTTGTGATGTGACGCAATGATGAGATGTAAATTTTCTACTATTCGATCAAGGTGAACAATGCATGAGATGAAGTTAAAATAAAAGAAAAATAAAAAATCTCAAGTTTCAATTTTTTTTAAACTCTCTCTATACTATTGAATATCTATGATATTGAACATTTTCAAAGCCTATTTGATTTTAAAATGTTTTTTAAAGGATTTTATTTTTCTATGGTTTTAAAATATTTCTAAGTATTCTGTAGTTTTGAATATTTTCAAAAACTATTTGATTTTAAAATGATTTTCAAATTATTTTATTTTTCTATGGTTTCAAAATATTTCAAAGTATTGTATAGTTTTGAATATTTTCAAAAACTATTAGATTTTAAAATGATTTTCAAAATATTTTAATTTTCTATGGTTTCAAAATATTTCTAAGTATTCTATAGTTTTGAATATTTTCAAAGACTATTTGATTTTAAAATTGGTTTTAAAAAAATTTTTTTTTCTACAGTTTCAAAATATTTATAAGTGCCTATTCTATAGTTTTGAATATTTTCAAAGACTATTTGATTTTAAAATGATTTTCAAATTATTTTGTTTTTCTATGGTTTCAAAATATTTCTTGAGTATTCTATAGTTTTGAGTATTTTCAAAAACTATTAGATTTTAAAATGATTTTCAAATTATTTTAATTTTCTATGGTTTCAAAATATTTCTAAGTATTCTATAGTTTTGAATATTTTCAAAGACTATTTGATTTTAAAATTCCCGTGCTTTTTCTGGTTTAAATGACGTGTCGCAACCTTAAATCAATGCATATCCTATCAATGCTCTTTGTAAGCTAAATATCTTACAGCCAACCACTTATTTTCAACTTACGAAAATGTTACATCTGCATGCCGAAACTGATTTTCAAAATCAATATTCAAAATCAATATTCTACCTGTACATGTTTTATGCGTCTTTCAGTATTTTTTTATTGAATTTCAGGTTTTTCACGCAAATTAACTAAACTATTCGAGATTACAAGTTTCGAATAGTGGTCCCTTCAGAAAATATTTTCAATTGTTTTACGCTTATTGGAGTCGATCTATTTTTTATATAATGAGCGCCGATCGAATCTTTGCGTTTGAAACTATCTCATTTTCATCTATCTCGGACTGAAAACACAATCGCTTTCTAATGTCTTTAGACTGAAATTTCACGCTGAATCTATGGCGTTTCTCAAAAAACGAAATATGTTTTCTTTCGCTTCCCCATTAACTAAAATACATGTAGAGTATTATAATAAGTTATAACAAAGATGCCATAAACATACATTAAAAAAAAAAACAAATATAAAAAATAAAATACTTACTGCTGTTTGCTTTTTCGTGACGATGCGTGACGACGCGGTACTGCGGTGTAGAAGAATAAAATATTACGTGAGCGGGAGCTGATAAGAGGAAACCGAAAAAGACGTGCTCTCGCTTCCAAAAGCAGCAGGGAAGTGAATCTATTTCATAGCGCGCCTGTGTATTTATTAACGCGGCTAGCCAATACAAAAAATGTATGGAGAATCTGATACCTGATTTTCTGGGATTTATTGTATAAAATCCTATTACAATAATTGAAATTTAAATAGTTTATAGTGAAGATATGTCATTTAACTTTCTTTTATAATAATTTGTAATTCAAATTAGTTATTATTTTCCCAGTGAGGACTAAAACCCCGCGCCCATTTTTGTATATTTTCTCGGGTGTTTTTATAAAAAACTACGCAAACTATTGCCAAATTTATTATCTCACCTTATAAATGACTTATTGATAAAAACGAGTGTTTTTTGTCACTGCTTTTATTAGCGTAGTTTTAGCGGAATAACTAAAACGCTAGACCCTAATTTGAGAAATTTCGTGCAGCACCCTCTTAACAAAAGAATTTCCTTCTCTAACGGTGTATTCAAAATTGTAAAATTAAAGAAAAAGTAGGCTTCATAGACTAAAAATTATTTACATATCATTTCATATATATTTTTTAATTTTATAATGTTTATTGTAACCCCGATCTTTGTGTGGTGACGGTATCAACCACACTCATAAGTGACTCGTATCAACAACACAATGTTTTTGAAGAGCTTGTTCTTCTAGAGCAATTAAAGCGGAAGATCATTTGGAACGTTATGAGATTAACCTTTGGCGTAACTTGACATTTGAAACCCTTCCAGAGAGTAACTCTCTTTATTGAGGGTGTATTTACAGGACTGGCAATGAATCTCTTATGGTTTACGTGCTAAGTTCATTTAGTTTTGGACTACCCTGAACATCCTAATATATTATAATACATACAAGAAAGTAATTTGTTTTGTTTGTTTGTTTGTTTCTACTGTTTATTGTGACATTTCACAATGGGCGGGTTTATTATCATACGACAATCTCTTACAACCAACCCTAATATGAAGTGTTTATATGTATGTGTGCATGTAACATGTGTGTAAGTGTGTGTCTTGCTATGGCATTCGACCGACAGAATTGAAAATGCAATTCCGTTAGTTTTATCCCAATGGAAAATAGTGACCCAGACGGGAATCGAACCCTGATCCTTACAATGTAAGATCAGGCGACCTAACCTAACACATGGGCCGAAGATTGACAACCCCTTCAATTTGACAACCCCCAACCTACCTGCCTGTTTTAATTATTTCATTTTTATTTAAGTACTGTCAAATATTACTATGTATCCGACCTTATCAATATCGAAAATCCATCGATATCGATAGTGAGGCGTGGCCGGGGATAGCGATCTCTATATCTTGTGCGAGGGAGAAAAGTGATGTGCTGTCGTGCTCGCACGTTTTTCGACCCGGAATGTCAGGAGCGATTGCGACCACTATAGTTTCCCTCCCGCGGCTACGTCCGCGTGAATTTCGTTTATATGTTGTTTATCCCCCGGAAACTACTTTGCTTGTACGTGATAAACAAACATCCAGACTATCGCATTTATAATATATTAGAGGGATTTGAAATACCTATCGGTGAATTAAAAAAAAATACATGCCCTAGACAAACTCGCTCTTTTTCTCTGGTACTAATTGACTTCCGAAGACTTATACTTTTTTTTATGTCATATTTATTATTATTTTAAATCAAATCTAACTGTGCTTTAGACATGCGGAAGTATTTAAAGAATCTTTCTTCGCCGTATTCCAATTTTCGCATAATTGTGTGGTATTCTTCAAACGTTCTTTTTGTTTATTTATAAATAAAATCCAATGTCTTTTTTTTTGCTGAAATATTCATTTATAACTAACAATTTGGGTAAATCGTTATTAAACTCACTCTTAGAATCAGAGAGGCTCACAATTGTACAGCGGTTGTAGACAGTACTAGTGCACCGTCTAAGGGCCGGTACACACGATGCGGTGAGGCGCCGCAGCGCATAGATTTGTTGGGCATTCGTGTAAAAACTTCTAGTAACAAATGCTTTTATTATAATGGTCTAAAATCCATTACTTCATGGCAATTTTTGTACATAAAACTAAATAATAAATCAAAAATAAACCGTTTCTTAATGTTAATTATATTGTTTTTGGCACCACTCAGGCGTCGCGCCGCAGTCGCACCGCATCGTGTGGACGCCGCGGCCCCAAGTGACAGCCGCTTCTAATGCCACATATGCGTTGCATACGTGGGACAAGTGAGCACATCAACGCTCCCACGTCGCGTCGTATGCGTTGCGTACGTGGGACTAGTGTGTCTGTACCCTAATAGTTACCGACAAATACGTACCGGCGTATTTGCAGGGACTCCATTTTTGTGACTTGTATGGAGTAATTCTGACGATTTGACCATTTTTTTCGAGTTATTTATTGCATCCACTGTGTACTGATGTATTTTCAGCTTTTTCTTTTCAGCGCCAGAAATTGTTTTTAATAATTATAAATTCGATAGTTTTTTGGTAACGGCAGTCGTGTTTTTTATTTTTTTTATTATTGTTCTCGTTCAAATAACGGATGTCGCGTCGCGGAGGCTAGAGCTGTTAATACATTGGAATATTATCTAGAGCTGCTAGTAATACATTATAGGTAGGTAGGTAATCAATTAGGGTTATTACTTGTAGATGATAAGCATGCCCGTAATGTCCAATTAACGTAATTGCATCATTAGTAGTGACATCGAGAGTCACCTAGAGTGACAATTTCATAATTTAATAGCGGATATCACGCAATGATAAATACCGACCGATTATAAAAAATAGTGCGTTCTCCTAACCATGGCAGATGGACGTGAGACTTTGATGATAGATTACTATCAAAATGAATGGCAGACAGAAGAGATAGTGCTACGTGAAATAATGTTATTCAAGGTTGATAGGTAGCCAATCAAGTAAGATACATAGAAGACACAGCTTAGATAAACGACGTGTAAGACTAAACTTAATATAAAGTACATAGTAGCAGAGCTTCACAGACTGAGAAGTAAAAAAATTAAGGTCATAAATAACAGTATTTTTATCAGCAATGATCAAGGATAGATTTCATTAAATTGAAACAAATCAAGTTCATTGCCTTTAAAAACGTATACACCATGATTCTGCGAAAAGTGCCTTAAATTTAAGAATAATAAGAAATCATGAGAGAAAGATAAGAAAAAACTTTTTCCTATGCTTTGAAGGAAAGGAAATGACTACACTAAGAAACTGAGTTGAAAATCTACACCGTTTTATGATTTAGGCCTTAGTTACCGAGAAAAAAATACTGAATATCCGAAAGTTTAACATAAGTAATACCTTTATTTAGTAATGAAGGTCAAACTTTTTTTAGGTGGAAAACAATATAACGTTTATTTTATGTAGATATTTCAAAATATTGTTAATACATTGATTGTCCTTTAAGGCTATAAGATCTTCTGATACACATATAATACAAAATAAAAATTCCATAATAATATTTATATACCAAACATTAAACGGTAACACAAGGAAAACCCGTGGATAAACTGGCATCTAATTACTCATAGGTAGGGATACCTATTGCGACCTGTTTTAGTATAATTATCCTTGATCATTGGGTATACACAATGCTATGTAATTTTCTCATTAGAGTTTCCTAATCCGGATTAATTCGGTTTCATTCTCTGACGAATATTTTGACTCACGTGAATGAATGATATTATTGATGCTCGCAATCAATGGTGTTAATGGATATGTTTCTTCTGACATAGAAAATTAAATAAATTAGCAGGTTGTTCCTAATCATACCTAATTCTAACTCGATATTTTGAAGGGTAGAATTGACTACTTATCCGATTTTAAAAATTCTTTCGCTAATGGCTATATTTTATTGTGATAGATATTGGGTTCCAATAAGAAATCACAATATTTGTAAATTAAGTCGGAAAAATGAGCTGGTGAGTTGGTTTATCGGCCTGCGCTGAAGATACGGTTTGATATATGTGAAAATAAGATGACAAAAACATCGGTCCCAAAGAGATGTCTAAAAAAGTCGACGATGGCATATATCCAACTTTTATATGTTAGCGACAATAACTGCTTTTATATCTCAAATAATTAAGAAAAATAAGTAGGCAGTGTTTGTTGAAGACATTAGCAATAAAATATGAATCCTTATTAAACTAAATTAATTTATTATCACGGGTGTTAAATAGAGATAAAATAAGCCATTTACTGTAAGTATTTAGGTGGTATAGTCCATGAATCCTAAGATATCATGAAATTAGTAACACGTGGCGAGTACGTTTACAAGATAAGTGTGCATCTGAGGGTGGACGTCTTGCACTAAGTATATATCTAAAGCTAGGGTCTAAAAAAAATATTTGTTTGCTTGATAATTTTATGATTATAATTTTAAATACTTTTTGATAATATTTAAATTATTTTTTTTAAGATGTTTATGACAAAGACATAATTTAGATTTTTTGATATATTTTTTTTTAGAATTTACGATATTTTTAATTTTTAATGTATACTAACACTCTCTTAAGACAATTTTGGAAATGTAATTTAGATATTTATTAATTTGACATATTTTTGAATATTTGAAACTAATTATTTAATTTTACTTCCTTCTTTAATCTATTTTTCCTAATGATATTTCACTATTTTTGATTGAATTATTTTTTAAATGACTTTTTAAAATACCTATGAATATCTAATTTGATCTCTTTTGTTTTTTTTTTAATTTTAACTTAACGTGTGCACAGGTAAAATATTTTCTGGTACACCTGCCTTAGTACAGGCCTAGGCCTAGTTAGGCGGTGTTGACGTAGTGACCAAGATCCTGCAGTGTGCTCTATTTTTCGCTACTGGTCCAAACACATTTTTTTTGTAATGCTGCAGGAATTTATATCTCGTGCTTTACTTTTATTAGATAAAAAAAAGGCAAATAAATGCCACCCTACTTAAATTAACAAATCGATTCAAAACTTTACGCCGTTTAAACGCGCTAATCTAGAACTGCCACTTATAATAACCCAATTCTTAAGAAAGGTTGTAGGCAATTTAGCATCACGTTACGGCCCTTAGGAGCCGAGCAAAGAGAACGCTAAGCAAAAACGAAGTATTAGCGCGGATCCACGGCGAAGCTACACGGTCGCGGTGGGTCGGGAGCCGACTTGAGGCGAGGTCGGCCGTTCGACGAAAACCGAGCAGTGAGAGTTAACCTAGAACAGTGGTTCCAATTAGTTTTTCCTGTGTACCACTTCAAGAAAGACCTAAACTCGCGTACTCCTTATTGCAGGAATGATAAATAAAAAAATCAATCAGTTTTTTTTAAGCTATTGCATAGCTTTTATCGCAGGCCTAGGCCAGCGCGGCGACCGAATGAAGAAATTTCTTAACGAAAATTAACTATTTTAAACTGATAATTACGTCTAAACGAGTACTGCTTACGATTCGAAAAAAATATATGTTAAACAAGAACATTTTCCTAATATTCTTAGCTTTGAATATTTTAGATTTTGTTTATATTACATAGTGTAATTAATTTGTGAAATTAGGTCTAACCGAACCCAAAAACGACTACTACGCAAATACTATCTGGCGTATTATTATGAAACCTGCACCATTTTAAAGATAATTTAATTTTTTTATCTACGAATTTTTATCCTTTTATCTTCGAATAGTCAAAGAATAATATCCGTTTTTTTTTGCTTTATCGAATAAAATTCGTGCGCTCTATCGGAAGACGTTTAAATTATTCCGAATCGATTCGGAATAATTTCAACGCTTTCCGATAGAGCGCAGTTATCTGATATCAGAAAAAAAATTCTTTATACTGCATAAATAAAATAAATAAATAATTATAATTTCATAGGTTGTTAAAAAATGCTATGCAATAGCTTTACCGCGGCAGTCCCCGAGTGCCACACGTATTTTTTATATTTAGTACTTACCAACAAAATACAGTTGATGACGGTGAACATCAGTTTAACTTAACAAATTTCCACGTTTTTCTTTGCACAACTCTGAAACAACTTAGTCAACAGATTGCGACACGTACCCCTGGCCCAGTGGCATAGTGGTTAGGTCGCCAGATCTTACATTGTAAGGTCCCGGGTTCGATTCCCGGGTTCAGCCGGCTGAACCATTTTTCGTTGGGATCAAATTAACGGAATTGCATTTTCAATTCTGTCGATTGAATGCAATAACAAGACACACACTTACAGACATGTTACACGCAACACATACATATAACACGTCATAGTAGGGTTGGTTGTAAGAGATTGTCATATGACAATAGACCCGCCCATTGTGACATTTTCACAATAAAGAGTATAAACAAATAAACAAAACCCCTTGTTGCTCCTTCGCGCACCCCTGGGGGTACGCGTAAAACTAATTGGGAAAGACTGACCTAGAAGAACCGAACTTTGCATGCCTTATCTAGATCAGGTTGCGATGAAAACCAGTACTATACTAATACCACACGAAAATATGACTAAAAATATTGTCTATGCCGAAGTACTCCAAATTATGTATAAAAAAACCGATTATATTTAAATTAAACGGCGGGTGAAACCGCGGCGCACATTGAAAACATTCTGACATGAGCCGTAAATAAATAAGTAGGTAAGTATTTATTTTCTTATTATATTTATTTTTATTTTATTATTATTAAGGAAACTTACAGCTATTACAGTAGAAAAATCTGAATTTCATTTATAGATTACAATGCCAGTTAAAAGTTTCCACTTAAAAATCGTAAAAATATACAGTCGCCTAGGAAGGGGATAGGAGGAAGTGGAGGGGAATTAAAGTTATAATTTTATTATTTTATTATTATTGAAATTTTATGGTATATATTGAAGAAAGAAAAGAAAGAAGAAAAGAAAAAATATAATATAATTATTTCACTCGTCCTTGAATATTGCCTTTCAAAAGACCCGGAATAAGAGTCGCAGTAGTATTAAACAGGTCAATTTCGCTTAGCTTGGTATTGCAGAAATGAGATACTCGATAAATGTAGTTATTTTGGGCGTAGTTTGTGCTTACTTGAGGTAGATGAAATAAGTTGAATTGGCGGGAAGGCCGTGGGGGTACATGGAAGTTTATAAGTTGAAGCAATTCAGAACAGTCAATAAAGCCATTTAATATCTTGTATAGGAATATTACATCTGAACTAACTCTTCTTATTTCTAATGGTATAAGCCCATGATAGTCACCAGCTTCGTTATAATCTGAAAAAGTTACATAAGACCGATAATTTAAGTTTTTTAGGAACATGTTTTGAATGCGTTCGATCCTATTAATGTGAATATTGTAACAAGGAGACCAAATTTGCGAAGCGTATTCGAGGTGGCTGCGGACATAAGCATAATATAAAATTATAAGGGACCTATTATGATTAAACTGCTTGGCTAGTCTGAGAATAAAGCCCAGCATACTGTAAGCTTTGGCAGTTATTATGTCAATGTGTGAAATGAAATTTAATTTACTGTCTAGACTCTAGAATAACACCCAAGTCCTTTATAACAGATTTTCTTGGGATGAGAAGTCCATTTAAATTGTAGATAAAATTTAGCGACTTGGTATTCCTTGTAAAACTAACAATTGCACACTTAGAAGCATTGATGTGTAATCGGTTTGCCGAGCAGTAAAGAGACAGTCTATCTAGATCTTTTTGAAATGATATATAATCGTCCAATGTCCTTACCGGTGCATACACCTTTATATCATCAGCAAAAAGAAGGAATTTACAAAGGCTGAAGCATTGGTTGATATCGTTTAAATATATAGTAAACAATAGTGGTCCTAGTAGACTACCTTGTGGGACTCCAGATGTTATTTTTACTCAGTCAGACTTAAATCCACCCAATACTACACTTTGATAGCGATTTTCTATATAAGAGGCAAACCACCTTAGAAGATCGCCCTGTATGCCGACCAGTTGCAACTTTTTTATAAGAATCAGATGATCAACGTTGTCAAAAGCTTTACTAAAGTCGGTATATACGACGTCAACCTGGGTACGTTTAGACATATGAACGAAAAGGAAATCAGTGAAAACTAAGAGATTGGACACAGTCGATCTTCCCGACCTAAAGCCGTGTTGTTGAGGCAAGATTTGAAGTCTTGTTGCTGTGTAGAGTTGATCATACACAATTTTTTCAAACAATTTGCTAATGATAGATAACTTGGAGATCGGCCTATAGTTTGAGACGTTGGCTCTTGACCCAGATTTGTATACAGGTGAGACAAATGCCAGTTTCCATTGATTTGGAAAGACACATTCGGATAAAGATTTCTGGAATAGCAGAGATAATGGAGTAGCAAGTGCCTCACAGCAACGGACCAAGAACACCGGAGGAATACCATCTGGCCCAGCACTTTTATTTAGGTCAAGTTTGCTGATGTATTTCTTTATCATTTCTACGTTTACTTCTACACTCGAGATATTGACACTCCCATAATCAGTCTCAATTTCAATAACTCTATCTGGATATAGAAATTACATTCCAAAAAATATTATTACAAAACAAATATATAAAAAAATACGCATAAAATTATAAAAAAATCTATTGAGAAATCTAATTTAGGAAAAAAAAACAGAAATTCAGTAATAAAAATATAAAAAAAACTCGAAAGACAAATTCAAATTCAAAATTCTTTATTAAATCTATATTTTTTACATATATTTTTAAATTCAAAGCCATCCTAACTAGGCCTTGCCTGTACTAAGGTAGGCTTAATATAAAAGAAGGTTTTCGTAACTTGCTGTATTATCTTTGTATATTATTATGATAAATTTAAGAAGATAGATGTGTCTCCAAAATAATAAAGCGTAATACTATTAAATTTAAGTATATAAATATACACATACATACATAAATAAATATATACTTTATACATAAATATAAAATCCATAGACAGGAAAACAGAAAACATCCAAAGAGAGTTCAAGAGTAAGAAACCACATTTACTAGGGATAAAACTAACATTAAAAAAACAACCTGAAAGCAAATATGAAATAATAAAAACTAGAATAAATAGCAAATTATATATATAATTTAAAAAATCAATAAAAAAGTGTCAAAATATTAAAACTCTTTATTTTCTAATAATTCATATGATGAAACTATATTATGATTATATTATATATTATATAAGCGCGAATAATATACGATATTGTCACCGTGTAAGTAACTAAAAATAGCTCGGCATTGCGTTATGCAAATTTGAATGTAACGTAACGACACCATAACGATTACATTATCAGAACGTTATCGCCTCCGAAGTAATTTTAGTTGTCTGCCTTGCATTCATTTATTTATGGAACGGCAAATATTGTTAATGTAACTATTTTTGGCCTTGTCCGTATAATAAAGATTTTATTTCTCGATGTGCAAATAGCATAAACAGGGAAAACTGAAATTCTCCTGAAATCTAAAAGATAAATCTGCAACCATGAAGCGGAATTATTTTGAAAAATATTGTGTACACCAAACTGCCTCAAAGGAAAATTTCAACGAGGAAAACGTGCAACACTAGTCTACGTTTCAAGCGAAGTAGAGAATAAATAGGTCTTAAAATATTTATATGGGATCTAATTTGGTTTCTTCATATTTTATTTATTAGTAAAAGTAAAATTAGATTTATGACTTAGTGGAAAGTCTGATGACCTACCTAATTATGTATTATAGGTATAGGTAGGTTAGATAGCTAAACAACCCTTTATACGTATCGCTTAGGGATCGTTATTTGTAATTACAATAGTTGACCTTCATCATAATAATAGGATTTTGCTCGCATTAAAACAAAAGATGTATTGAATAGGTTACTCTAATAACGAGTGAAAAAAATCATTCGTTTTAACAAAAATAAAAATGTAACAATTCTTTCTTTAAGGCAAGTTTACCGTCGTTTGTATTTTAATGAAATAATGAAAAGGGTATGTTTGAAATGCACTTACTTGCTTTTAAGTTTTATTTAGGGTAATCTACTTATATGTAGAACTAGTTGTTGATCGCAGATTTGCTACGCGTGGAGTTCCAAATCGAGTTGTTAGTTTAAAAAGATTGACGTTTATTTGCCTTTTCAGACATTACCTATAGGTAAATAGTTGATTCATTGAAATAATGTACATATTTTCGTTCCATATGTTTTTCTCTTAGATTGACGATACAGTTGAAGCTTTGTGGAATATTTCAAGCTCATATTCCCAGTGGTATGAAATGTGCGCTTATAAATCAGGCAGTAAATAAGTCACTGTCTCCTTTTATACATTTGTCATGGAGTTCACTAAAAATATACGTATTTTTATCTCCTTTTTTATGATGCCCCTTTGGGTTGGAATTTCTAAAATTCCTGAAACACGTATTTTTTATTTAATGTAATTAACCGAGGAAACAAGTACCAGTGACGTATTATTTTCATACAAATTCTCATCCCCTTTTTACCACCTCAGGGGGGGAATTTCGAAAAAAACTTCTAGGCGCTTACCTCCACTATAAAAAAGCCCTGAGCAAAATTTCGAGTTTCCAGATTCAACGGTTTAGGTATCTCCATACAACATGTCATCCTTCAAATTCTCCCCCAAGGGCTCATTTAAAAAAAAACTGTGAATGCCACTGGTTTTCATTTGTAATGAGTGTAATTTCGATGTTAGTTGCTTCAACGGTTTCGATTTTCCATACTTCAGTATTTCTCTCTTTTCACCCCCTTAGCGTTAGAATTTCCAAAAACCCCTTCTTAGTGCTCGCCTACGTTATAAAAGGAAGCTTTGTGCAAAGTTAAAAGTTCCTAGCACCAATGGTTTGGGCTGTGTCAGTCAGTCAGTGAGTCAGTTTCTTATATAGATAAAACCAAATTTAACTGATTATATGAAAGGATGTGATGATATTGTAGGGTTGTTATTTATTATATCAATTGTATACAGACTAGATTGCTATAATTATAGTTGGCATTATCTATATAAATTCAATAAGTTTAGGCAATAAAACCACTTTCGATGGATTATGGCATGTCTTTTGTTATTTAATGGCCTTTGATACATTTGTTTTCACTTGGCCGTTATAAATCTAAAATATTAATTCAATTTAATTCAATTATTTATTATGAAATCACACAGCGTTACATAGTAATAATATAAAAAAATAAAGTATACCTTATTTATAACAAATAAAACCGGTTGCGGATTTCAATTAAATTACATAAATTACGTTAAACTACTTAATAAAACTGAAGTACCCAAAATTTTACTATGACCTAAAAGGTTTTTGTTTAGGGTGTGTGCGTGCCGGGAGTGTGTTGAGTGTGTGGGTGTGGAGTGTGAGCGTATATAATATTAATAGTAGCGTACAGTATAGTATAGAGTATATAGCGTAGAGTATATTAATAGTAGCGTATAATATATCTATATAAATAAAAATGAGATGCTATTCGTTGGTAACCGCATATTAGGTTGAACGGCTTAACCGATTTCACTAATTTCTTTTTTTAAATGTTCGTATTAGTCCAAATAAGGTCATAAAAGAAAGAGATTTTGAGAAAGTTGCCTGGAAAATTAGAAAAACTGAAAGGGCTTTTCTTCTACTCGAACGATTGATAATTCTTTATCTAATAATAATATAATTTGCGTAATTCTTTTTTTGAATAGGTACGACATATTAGGTTGATTCTTTTTTGTTTTGATCGGAATGCTCTCGGGATGGAAATATTTCAAACAAATGTATTCAATTCAAAAAAAATCTGGAGGGGGTTGGGGGCAGGAGTCATAGGGGGGTGTAGTTTGGTCGGGGGGTTGAGGGGCTTTTACCTTTGTTGAAGCGCTTAAACCGAATTAGTTGATATTACTACTTATATTAGTTTTAAAGTAAAAATCATGATTTTTATAGACCATCATGGTTTTGGAAGTAAATCAAATGAAGTTTATTGTCTTCAAAACCTTGTAAATAGTTGTTTAGACATTAGATACATGCTGTTACGTAATTTGATTATATTGTAAATCCAAAGAACAAAACCAGTGATTACGGAATCTATATAAGTAGATAGCCGATATAAGTAATAAATTGATTGATCGATTGATTGATTGTATATTTTCGTGGTGAACAGAATTTAGATTGTTTTAAATACGCGCCTTATATCGCCTAAAGCGTCGTTGACGGGCCGTAAATATCAAAATTTTCCATTTGGGCAAAAATAACATGGCGTCGACATTCCGACACTGACAGGACTAGGTCGAGTTCATTGTTCGCTGTAATAGCGAGTGATAATAGACTGTCCCAAATTATCCTAATTTCAACGATCGCTGAAACGCTTCACAGTGTTTGTTTACGTGATGTTTACGAGCGAATCGGTGCTACGACTGAAAAAAATATAAATGTTTTTTAGGAATTTCACAGATTTAAAATTTGCGCTGGTAAGCTTACGATTATAGAAATGTGGAGCACTGGCGAAGTTAAGAGGCCAAAGGCCCTGGCGCGAAGAGGTGATCGGGCCCTCGCCACCCATCTATTCGAATCAAAACAAAACTAATTAAAATTAAATTTAAAAAATGTTTTGTTAATAACAGAAATAAATAAATTAATAATTATTTGTTGCGCACATTACAATCAAACAAAAATACATTCAATCACATTTTTTGTCGTGCCTTGAATGTACAAACCTGTACTGATCAATGACTGTACTGATATCCAAGTTTGATTCCTCCTTGTTTTCGATTGCGATCAATGATAAGTATTTCAAGCGGCCTTGTCCCACCCAGTTCCTCGGATAATTCTTTATGATTTTTAATTTACTGAACGATTTTTCAGCTGCTTTAACAGGAACAGTCACAGGAATAGCGTGAGAAAACAAAATCGGTAAACACTTTCGTTTAATCGAATTCGTGAACTCAAATTTAGTTATTTTTCCTGTGCATATTGGTGAACAGTCCATGCCTCGTTTAGCTCAGTACGTGCACCAGTCAATAGAGTAATTCTATGTTGCAAAACATAGTGCAGAAGTTTTTATATTTTTATATTGTGTAAATGGATGCAACTGAGTAAATATCAAAAATTATAACACTAGATATCTCGGGATAACTTTAGCAGCTACAAAACCTCAAAATATTGGGACTTTTTTCGATTTCTCGCTCATAACTTCTATACTATGCATCCTAGCGAAAAGTTACTTGACAACAAATTAAATACCATGAAATTTCGCGTTTAATAAGTGCCAAAACTTAATAATTCGGTTAAGCAATATAGTAGAAAACCAGGTTCCAAAACGGGCGCAGGCGTCAGCACGGCACAGCGCGGGCGCGACGCGACGCGTCGGCCCGTCCGGTGAACTTACATACGTGGTGAACTGACCACGGTCAAAAGTTTTTCTCCAAATTCGTAAATAACTAAAATATAGTGGTTTTAAGCGTCTGCAGCTTTAAAATATTGTAGCTGTAGAGAATCAAATTCTTCGTGTACTGAGTACCACATTTGTCGAATTCGGTCAAATACACTTCTCGCTATTGGCAGTCTCTTAATTTTCTGTCTTGGCGTTTGAATTTACCCATGATTTATAACGCCTCAATCGTAAGAATTACAGATAAGAGAGTTATATCAGCATTAGTGTCATCAAATAGTCTTCTGAAAGTGTGAATCAGGGAAAAGAAAATAGTTGAGGAATAGTATATATTAGCCGCACCTCCCCCCTCCCCCCTTCCAGGCTTCCAAAAGCTGCCAAAAGTTTTGTAGCTGCCAAAAGTTGTCCCGAGATATCTCGTGTTACCATTTTTGATATTTACTCAGTTTCATCCATATACACAATATAAAAAAATCAAATCTTCTGCACCACCTTTTGTAACATACCCCAGCTTCGAACCTCTACTGACTGGACTACAGGTCGCGCGGAATAAATGTTATAAGAAGAAGAAACGAAGGAGAAGAAAAAGAAAAAGATACGTTATAAAACAAGAGAAACTGAATTGAAAAATTCGGTGCTTCATTTCAAATCGATCCCATTTCTGCACGTAGCCCTGCTTTGCTCATTGCTATTATTTCTGTTGGGATAAACAAATGTTTTGTAAACATTTCACATTCCATCAAAACGTGTTTCTAACTGAGAGATTACTATGTCCAATAAGTAATATTGTCAAAGGCCCCGTGGGCCCCCTAGCACTGTGGGCCCTTGTGCACTGCACCACCTCGCACCTTAGTAGGAACTGTGTGGAAGATACATACGATAGTAGCGTAGGTAGAGTCTGCTAATCGGACACACTTTCACTTGAAATATTCTGAAAATCTTTATGATTATGATAATGAAGAAAAATGCAATATGACAACGTCTTCTTTATTACTTTTCGGCCCACTAACCGACTAGGAGGGAAAGTATTGTGAACGCGCAAAAAAAATCGAGGTGAATAAGGAGATATCCATTTTGAGCCCCCATGAGACGATTAGGACCATTTCCTCTTTGAGTTCTGTCAGTGTGTGCGTGTATGTATTCCTTGATGGTAGCGCCTACACGCTTCATCGGATTGAGCTGAAATTTGGCATGCAGGCATCATTTGGTCATGACAAGAGTTGAAAAGATTGTGGTTGAAATCGGTCCACCAGAGGGCGCGCTAAACATACTTCAATCTCGAAATATTGCAGTTAGAGACTTGAAATTCGGTACACAGATGCCTTGTTGGACCGAAATGAAGTTGTGACGTTTTGGTTGGAATACCTCGTACCTATACAAACGACGCAAAATATATTTAAAGTCCGCCATATTTGAGAAAATACTATTTTAATACCACGGAGGAGTTAGGCAGGAGTGCATGTCTACTTGCCGGGAATGTCGAATTTATTTTACCGGCAGACGGAAAGTATTGTGAACGCGCTATAATTTTTTCCGAGATATAGACGGATATATATTTTTTGACCCCCTCTCCCCCCCGATTAAAACCATTTCCAGACTGAAGTCTGTCTGTGAGTCTGTGTGTTTGCCTGTGTGTATTCCTACACAATCAAACGCTTAATCCGATTGGGAAAGTATTGTACACGCGCAAAAAAAAATCGAGATTAAGACGGAAATATATTCATTTTGAGCCACTCTGAGACGATTGAGACTGTGAGGGACCACCCCTCACTAGACTCCAATTTGCTCGATGTGAGGAGGTGGTGTCAACTTGGGGTTTTCTCCGTAACGAAAGGCGGTCTTGATGAAGCTGAAGATGTTTATTGATGAGTTCGATTGAAGATTGCCAGTTATAACGCTTCCGAATATTGATCGCGGTGCGCGGTTTAGAAAGTGATGATAAATGCGGATGTTTGCTCGAGGTATGAACGCGGCGGGCCACTACCCGAGAATGATGCGAACGATGATCGGTGGGTGACTACCCGAGGTATGATGGCTGCGGGCCACTCGAGAATGATGATTGATTGGTCGAATGTACTGGTTTATATACGATACTACATGACGCAATGCTGAAAGAGTGGTGGTAATAAGTGTGTCGATTGAATCGATTAGAAGAAATTGACATGAGTCACCGGCTGCGACTGCATTAATTACCGAAATTAGATGGAATTTAATGGCAGTACACGTGTAGAATAGATTGTATTTGCGTTTATGAATTTCTATGGAATCTATTTGCTGGTCATGCTTTTGTTGACCGATATGTAGGTACGAAGTCCCTACAAGACAATTTCCAGATTGAAATCTGCATGGTTGTCTGTAATGTATGTAATCCTCCACGATAGCGCCCAAACGCTTAATCTGATTGAACTGAAATTTGGTATGCAGTCATCATTTGGCCACGGCAAGATTTGTGGTTGAAATCGGTCCACTAGGGAGCGCACTAGTCATAATATCATTCTCGAAATATTGGACTTAGAAACATGCAATTGTAGGCAGATGCCTTTTTAGGCCAAAATCACGTTGTGAAGTTTTGTTTGGAATATGTTTGAAACAAGCTGCACTAGTAATATTTAAATTCTGCATTAACGCCGATCGCCCGAGGCTAGCCGAGAAACGAACTGCGCTGCATAAAGTGTTCTAATGGGACCCATTCGGGTTCAACCGCCGGCCGAGAGAGGGCGCTCATCGATTTTATCTATGAAATTAATATTCAGATGTAATCAGTCCTTGGCTACGTGCCGGGAAAGTCAAAGGGTGACACAACCGATTTTTTCCTTCTGTTTAAAGGTCACTTAAAACCCAGGTTTAAATGACCCCTTTAAGAATGTATAATAAAAGCGTATCTATTCATGTTCATTGCTTGGATACCATATCTCATATCACTAATTGAATACCTAACTGTCAGTTTACACGAGCATGGTTTGATACTTTGCCAGGTCAATCATTTAATCGGATTAATAGATTAGAGGTGATGTGATCCCGTCACGAAAGGCCCTGTCAAACCCGCTTTCTTTACAGAAATTGAATATTCATCCGTGACCTCCCAAGGTTAAGGTTATGCGAATGACAGCCGACCATGGAAAATGTCGTGACATTACAAAACATTTATATTCTGTTGTATACAAATAGAGAGTAAACACAGAGTTGAGTGTATTTACAATAGATGTGACACGACTGGGGAGATTTCAGTTTCTAAGATTAAAGGAGCTAAGTTTTCAAAGTTTCTAAGTAGCCTACGTTTAAAGGAGCGATTATTACAATATGTGAAAATTAGCCAGTTACCTAATTAATACACGACTGCTTAACAAAAAAGTAATATAATGTGTTCAGGTATCATCTATGTAGGTATGTACCTATGTTTTCCGTTTCGTTTATTTCACTATAAGTTCTAAACGCTTGAACCGATTTAGAAGTATGTAATATTTTTAGAACCGTTATATCCCCTCCCTTCCATTTCCATTCCCCTATTGTAATTATACATTTATAT
The DNA here is from genome assembly GCA_944548615.1 of Micropterix aruncella. Classification (NCBI taxonomy): domain Eukaryota; kingdom Metazoa; phylum Arthropoda; class Insecta; order Lepidoptera; family Micropterigidae; genus Micropterix; species Micropterix aruncella. Next base: position 18,158,124 of record OX155963.1, read on the forward strand.
TTAGAAATGCTTCTTTTTCCTTTTTTCTTAAAAAGAAGGTTATAAAATTATTATCTTTTAAATGGGTACTTTATATTTTTTGCTAATTTAAAATGTATTAATGGCTATATTGATGTTAATTTATAAAATGTTTTTTTATATAAAGAATATGCTGTATACATGTAGTTAATAAATAAATAAATAAATAAATAAATATTTCGAGTGTCATATGGTACCTTAACTGTCAAAATATTAAGTAAATAGTTGTCTAAATGTCCAAATCTCCAAATGTCAATAAATTATCATAAATTTATCGTGTTTAGTGTCAAATGAAAGGTCTGACTGAGTAAATTCCATAACTATATGTTATGTATCTATATGGACACATATATAAAACATAGATATATAAAACAAAATATTTCATAATGAAACCGTCAAAAAATATTATAATTTGAGTAGTTGACGGTTTGTAACTGCAGTCTTGTTTTTTATTCCTTTTAATATATTTAATTGTTATAACAATATTATTTAGGAAACAAAGCTAGCTTGAAGATAAAATTGTGTTTGTAGTTTTGTATTCGGGGGAATCGGGGTATAAGTCAGCGGACTAAGATCAGGCTGTTACGAGCTCTGGTTTGCTCGATCTTTCCCTATGCATCGGTGACATGGACCCTGAAAGCTCTGATACGCACCAAAATCGATGCACTGGAGATGTGGTGTTGGCGTAAAATGTTAGGAATCCCATGGACAGCACGCCGCACCAACAAATCTGTCCTGGAAGAACTCGGCATCCAAGTGAGGCTCTCCACCGTATGCATGAGAAGGGTCCTTCAGTTCTTCGGTCATATTGACAGGTGAAACCCAGAGAATCTGAAGAAAATATTTTCCGGGGGTCAAGTGGAGAGAAAGAAGAAGCAGAGGCAGATCACCGGCCAGATGGAACGACCTCATCAAAGAAGTTACAAAAGGGTTAATACAATCTGCGACCCGCCATGCAGAAGACAGGTCGAAGTGGAAGGAGCGGCGCCGAATAAATACGAGCGGCAGCATGTTGAGCGACGGTCGGTATTTATATGGCTGAATAGGTTAGCGAGTAAGTCGCGTTGGTTTTAAGTTGATTTGATTATTAGTTTATGTGGTATTAGTCTTTCGCGGAAAAGAACGCTCGACGTGTAAAGCTGTAGCAAGTTTAGATAATAAAAATTTTTGGAACTTAGGGATTGAAAGTGTGTGTAGGTCTGGTTTGTGCGTTGTCTACACTGGTTGTATGTATTCTACATATATTAATGCCCCCTAAGGAAAAAATCCCTAACAATCATGTAATCAAAAATGCAAAATTCATTAGGAGTTCTTATTCCTCGCTCACAAAAATTTCCACCCGGTGTATTTGATCCCTGGGTTTACTTTCCCGGCAGACGTAAGTATTTTAACGCAATTCTGTGTTGCTGTGTGTCTGTGTGTATTCCTCGACGATAGCGCCCAAACGCTTCATACGATAAAGCTGAAATTTGGCATGCAAGCACCATTTGGTCATGGCAAGAGTCCCCCAGCCCGCCCCCTGGTGTACCGATTTCAACCACAATCAACTATTGCCATGACCAAATTATGCCTGCATCCTAAATTTCACCTCAATCGGATAAAGCGTTTCGGAATAAATGCACGTAAAGGAATACACAGACAGACATACAGACACACAGGCACACATAGAGTTGTCAACTACAGCGGGCGAGCCCGTCACCTCAGAAAGTTTTAACTATTTGTCGTTCTGTCTCCCTGAAGTGAGCGCAGAAGACTTGGACAAAAACAGTCCGCCACAAGCCCGCAAGAGGCCAACGCTTTAACCGCGAGATAGCCAGAAACGCTACCCAGCGGGCCTACACTCACGCCCTTACTTCCAATTGCGACCAGATCACTCCAGTCTCTCGATTGGTTACGAGTTCGAGGTCGCTTGCGCGGTCCTCTCCCTTACGAAGCGGTGAAACGGTGTAAACCGAATCTATCGCGGTCCACGGCATCCATTGCCCGGCTGTTCACCCAGGATCGGGTAGCCGATGGTCGTTTCAAGCGCAGTCGCCGTAAGGTCAGCAACCACCCCCGTTCTATAGGAAACAGTACTGCTTCCAGACTCCCCCGACTGTTAGTCAGAGTGCAAAGTCGATTGGCTTACGCCGCACGGTGCGCAGACCGTCCAGGAGCGCCAGAAGGTTGATTCCTAGGGGAAACTAACCCTAAGGCAAGAGTCGCAATTCGTGCGTGGAGGCCGTCGGATGGGTGTTGACCCGTGAGTGTGACCAACCCTGAACAGTATGGGTCTTCGTGGCCAACTCAGCAAGAGCCCCTTAGCTCCCAGACACACAGACACATAGAAGTGCGTCCACAATACTTTCCTTGCCAGGAAAGTAAAATCGGTCGTGGTACCCCAAGACTTTCACGGCAAGTAGACAAATCCCCGCTCGAAATCTATTTCCCCCCCCCTAATCCGACCCCACCATCCCCATCCCGTTAACTCCCTCATCCTCCTCGACCACCCCCCACCTGATAGTGATTGTGTCAAGTGAACTTTATAGCAAAAGTAGTATTTTTTGTATTTTGTAGTATTTCCGTGGTATTAGAATGGTTTTTTTTCAAAGTAAGGTCGTATTTTCTTTAATATTTTGGTTTTTTTTTTGCGCGCTCGTATACGAGATATTCCAACCAACATTTCACAACGTGATTTCGGTCCAACAAGGTATCTTTGTACCGAAATTCAAGTCTAAGTGCAATATTTCGAGATTGAAGTACGACTAGCGCGCCCTCTGGTGGACCGATTTCAACCACAATCTTTTCAACTCTTGTCATGACCGAATGATGCCTGCATGCCAAACGTCAGCTTAATCGAATGAAGCGTTTGGGCGCTATCGTTGAGGAATACACACAGTCAGACACACACAATCAGACTCACAGAGAGACTTCAGTCTGGAAATGGTCGTAATCGTCACGGAGGGGGTCAAAATGTATGTGTCTTCATATCGAAAATAAATCATTTTCACAATACTTTCCCTCTGCTGGGAAGCTAAAAAATCGGTTGTGTCACCTGTAACGTTACCCGATTAAGAAAAAGCCTGTTGTTAGGTCATGGAAAAATATCTTTCTTGGAATCTAGGATTGCCGTGGAAAAAGAGGTGTAATGGTTTAATGATGTGTGTATGTGGGCGCCACCACGGAAATCTTGGATGATTAGGGATTCGGGTCGTTACGAGAAAAAGCAGGCGTGGTCGCTGCCTGACCTTGAACGCCGCAGAAGGGGATACGCGACAGGATCTGGGACCGCGGTAGCTCAGTGGAAAGGGTCGTGGTAAACCCAAGGAATCCTGCGCGGAGAAAAGGAGAGCTTCTGGAAGAGAAGGACAGCCTTGCTTCTATTGTGAGAAAAAGGGGAAAACTATGGAAAGAAGAGTGGAGGAGTAATGAATAGGGATATAGTATGTACTTACCGTGGGCTTATCGCCGAACCTGGAATAGAAAGTAGATGTTTGACCGCTGTGAAGTCGCGAGCGATCTGAGCTGTCAGATTCGCTGCGCGGGCGGTCTCTGCGCCGATGTATTGCGGCGGGCTTCGCGCCGATCCGGAACAGTTACTCTCGTATATTATCAATCTGAGTCTGTACCATTTATACCATAAATCAAGAATAGAATCCCTCTCTGTGTGTGAGAGATTAACCCTTTTAAGAGAAAAAACTCAAAGTAGGATACAAGGTTTATTGCTCATAAATTACAGGATTTTATCTCATTCGATTTAAGTATATTAAAATATGTATTCGGGAGGACTTCTAGAACCTTCGCAAGCCCTTCGGAGCGGAGGAATCGCCGGAGCGTGCGTGAAAAGTCACGGTAGGTAGGTCGCTAAACTCACGGTAGGTAGGTGCTTACGGGTATTATGGGGAATTTCGGGAGGAATTCTGGGATCACCTCTACGGATATGCTTTTATATCGTTATTATTTGTACAAAGGAGACTTTGAAAAGGGGGAGAACCTTCAACAACCGCCGGCGCGGGAACTTGCGTTACGTCGGTCTGGCGCGTTCTCTGAAACGTACCACGGTTTCACGGGAATTACGCGCCGAGCCCTTGGACTCTCTCTCTTGCGCTTGGCTGGGTTGAACAGTGCCTCTAATGACGATTAAACGGGAAAATGCCCTAAGGCGAACTATAGAGAGCGCTCTTGCACTAGATTCGAATGATTGGATTCTTTAATATGAAATATAATAATTATTATCTGAACTCTGGGGGGTTTTAAAGTTTGGGGAGTCAGAAAAACGTGAACCCTAGAAACTCGCCTGATATGGAAGGTAGGTCCCTCGGAGGCTGGGGTTCGTTGCGGCTGACTGCGGGATTTGCGCACTGATGTCGCTCGTTGAAACTATGGATTCTTGACGAACTTTAAAACGTGTCACTGCAGCTCCGTTTTGCGATAAAATGTGAGCCGCTGGGGACTTGACCCCCAGCGGCCACGGGCACTTCCGCTGCGTTCGGCGGTTCAAAACTAAGAGAGGGTATCAAAATTGGGCGCTCGATCCGGTCGGTTTTTAATTTAGTATCCTGGCAATTTTTGCCGCCGAATCCGACTAGGGATGTGCGATGTTATATCGCATGATGCGATTACGGCAACGATCGGAAGTCGAGATAATATATTTATGTGCCGATTGAATTGTGGCGAAGTGTAAAGTGAATTATATGAGAGTTTTACTAATGTATTTTAAAGAGGTAAAATCTCGTGACGAGTAGTTCGTCACACACCCCAAGACTTTCCTGTTAAGTAGCCAGGAACTTAATTCATCTGAATATTCATATCATAAATCCTACCACAACCCCCCACCCCCAACCTAGCACCACCCTTTAACCCTCGAAAATCGATATCGACTTTTCCAACTTTTTCGATTTTTTCGACTTTTTCGCCTGGTTTAACTTTCGACTTTTTTGACTTTTCAACTTTTTTGACTTTTCGATTTTTCGACTTTTCGACTTTCGATTTTTCGACTTTTCGAATGTTGTGTCTGCTGTTGCCCGTTAAGGAATTCCCTCGTCGGGAGCCAACCCAGGGTACATCAGCCATGTCATGGTGAAACTTGAAAGCTGCTATTATAATTGAATGCTTACACAAAATTTTGGGTCTCTGATGTTGACCGATGAGGAGTTCCCTCTTCAGAAGCCAACCCAGGGAGGACGGATTTCAACTTCAATCTTTTCATGCCATGATTAAATGATGCCCGCATGCCACATTTCAGCTCAATCAGATGAAGCCTTTCGGCGCTATCGTCGGAGAATACACAGACACGCAGAAGTGCGTCCACAATAATTTCCTTAATAATTTTCTATTTCGCCCCCATTTACCAAACATCATTTTCCTAATCTGTGGGTATTTTGTATTTTATGGATGAAGACAAAGCCGAGTCGAGTATTTTGGATGTAAATTTGAGGGTTATAGAAAACGTATTTTGTCGTATGCCCCACGACCTTCGCATGGCTGTTTTCTATATTATGTGAACCGTAGACAGGTTAATCTTCTACTATGCAGCAGCGCGCGATCGTTTCAAGATACCTGCCGCAGGGCGCTGACATAATTCATTCTCTTACAAAACGTGCTTTACAGCGCCAACATTTTTTCGAATAATTCTAAATACAACTGTTCAATTTTAGGGGGCAGTCGTGGTTTTAATTTTTGAAGTTATTGTTCTTGTTCATCGTATTTACTAAGGCGCGATGAGAGATACACGATCCAGTGTCGGTAGAGCAAGACAGTGATACCGCAGCGAATGTGCGGGATGGAGTGGGAAACCTTTCTCATCGTGCACTTGCTCCACTCCTTCGCGAGATCTTTCGCGCATAGCGGTCACGTATTGGGTGTCTCTTTCTCGTGCAGTGCTTTAGTAAAATAAAATCGTATAACTATCAGATCGTACGGTTGACATTTTTAGCATTCAAAACATTTTCCTTGTATAATTATTAAGTACAAAATTATATACTTATCGTATTTTTTAAAATTTGTCTTTAATCAGACCAATGTTGAACATAAATCCGTTACACCTATATACTTATCGTTTAAAATTATCGATTGCGTTTCTTTATTAAATAATATCGCAAAATAGTCCATGCCAACGAGACAGAGCAGTGCGTTTTAACGGAATGCAAAATGAACGATCGTATCTTTTACCGCACAAAAACTACCTGCCGAACATAAAAAGCCATCTGAATGAAAACATGTCGTCCGGTCTTACGGATAGCGCGAACATGTGACTTTTGTCACGGCGACAAAAAAGTTTTTGACACTGGCACTTCACGTCACCTAAGTGAAGTGTGGTCATGAAGAGTGACAGTGATAAAAAAGTGAGTGACTTTAAAATCCAATCGTCATTTGAATAATGGATTTTGAAGAGACAGTTGTTATCTGCGAACTCATCAGACAAAACAAGAAAGAATACTGGGAAAAAAAAGAAAAAAGTGCTAGGAATGGTTGGATACAACACTTTTGAAACGCGTCGATATATTTCCCTAATTATATTTGCATATTCAAGAAAATTGTTCAAGGAACTATTTATTTGCCAGAGATACTATTACGTTTGAATTGTACCTACTGGTACGTTTGAATTGTACCTACAGCGAGGAGATCGCATTATATATTGTTTAATGTGCCGTACCATTCTACAAACATTTTTGTAGACAGGCCAGTGGTGAGGGTTATAGCTCTCCTTAATGCCTTACCCACTGAAATAGACATCTTTTGTATATCCCTTTAGCAGCTAAATAGGCAACTCCCTGCTATCGCATGCTTATCATAATCTTTGTTTTACTTAGTTTTTTTTTTTTTTGTTCAATGTTAGCATTCGTTTACTTATATAAGTCAGTTATTATTGACTTACATTCTAGATCGAATTGTATTCGTCTGTAATGCTCTTGAATAATATTTGAAACAAATAAATATAAAATAAAATAAGTGGAAAGTTCTACGCTATATTTTATAAACTTCGACTACAGATATTCTTTAAATTTTTTATCGAAAAGTGGTGGTCTTTTTTCCACCTCTTCTATAAGCACATCATTATCAATATAGTCTGCATGCACAGTCACGTTTTGCGAAGACGTTGACGGCATTTTTGTCTACGGTGTGATAGCCGGAATAATAATAATAATAATAATAATAATTCTATTCATTCAAAAACATAAATTTACAAATGTATTAGTTGCAGAATCTGCCTAACTAGGCCATAGCCCTCGATCAGGGAAAACTCTATGTATGGCAAAGATTTATTCATGTGCACATAACATTAAAATGAAAAATACAAAATATGATAAAATATAAAATAGATAAGCGAATTCAAATTAAACTTATAATTATATTTAAAATATGGATATGGCATGGTCTTGGAAATAAATATTAATATAAAATGTCGTAATATGAAGTTTGTAAAACAAATAAATAAATAGTATTAAAATATAAAGTTTTAGTGCAATGTATGATAATAATAATAATACAGACCTTTACTTTAAAATATGACTTATGCCTTTTCCACCTCATTTCTACCAAGTTGAAGTAAATGTGCAATTTTAGATTTTAATTGGATTGACTTAGTGTGTTGGCATGTTTTTTATAGATTCTTTTAGATGGTTATAAATTTTTGGTCCTATAAAGCCAAAGTGTCTTTGGGGGAAGGATGTTCGGGTTTTCTGTACAATGTGTTTACAGGTTGTGGCGCTCCTCGATAAAATTTTATGCTCAGCTTTAACGTGAATATCTTTACTTTTTAGGTAGTTAAGAAAGACTGGATTTGCATATATCTGCCTGATGTCTAATATCTTCAGTTCTGCAAACAAGTTTGAGGGGTACCTTCGGGGTTTCTTGGCAATAACCCGAAGAAGCGCCTTCTGCGCTGTCATAAGCGGATTTAGAACAATACGTGTAGACCCTCCCCAACCTAGAATACCGTATGAAATTAGACTATTTGCAAGAGCAAATAGTCTAATTTCATGTGCAAATGGAGGACGACGCGGAGAGTGACAATTTTGTTACCGAGTGCGCGCGCGGCTTTGGAAACCTAGCAGCGCGGCGCGGCGACAGCGGGGGACAGTTTAGTCACGGACTTGTTCACTGATCGGAGAACAAAAAAGTCACTCGGTTGTCACGTCGTAACATGCGCGCATTTCCAATATATCTGTGGACTTGATAAGAGTGACGAAACCGTCACCGTGACCAAAGTCACCAGTGCTCGCTATCCCTTCTTAGATTACGCCGCTTTATGTTCGATTGGTGTTATAATAGTTTAATTCTGGAAAAGTGATAACCGTTCATTTTATGTTCCACTCTAACGTATTACCCTACCTGGCTGTGTACCTCGATTTTAGTTCTCGAATAAACGCGATCGGGGCCATTATCTAATTATTGACCTTAAAAATAGTTTTTGCTATGGCACTTATTTCTACTGTTACTACAGACTGTCTAGCGACGGGCAAATATTGCTTATATCGGAGTCGATGCCTTCATTTCGAACAATTTAACGTTTCGTTCGAACGGCATGAGTTAATTGTTGGCGCATGGGCGATTACCAGCCTAGTAACTTTACGCTGGTAGATCGGGGTCAATCGATAGATCGAATTTAGGGTTAATAAATGGTAGATAATGTGCAGAAGGCAACAGGAGACCACTGCACTATATATCCCTAGTAGTTAGCAATGAAAAAGTCAAAAATAGCCATGGCCCCGAGTGCTCGGCGGTCCTTTAATGGGTCAGGGGTGCTAAGAATCCCCGGGTGGAAAAATGGATCGGGATCACTAGTACGGAACAGCTTTTCCGGATGGCGCAAGACCGACAAAAGTATTCAGAGCTAACGGCCAACCTCCAGTAATGGAGAGGAACTTCGAGAAGAAGAAGAAATGGTAGATGGTACCGCCTACCCATAACGCTACTGTATCTAGCATAAGTAGGTCGCAATAACCTAACGTGGATGACCCACGTGCAAATATTGGAGATAAAGCAGGAGATAAAGCAGAGAGACGTCAAACAGGACAGGCCACTTCACTCAGCATTAAGGTTATACGCTAAAAAGAGAAAAAAGACCCGGTAAAATAACCAGGGAAAGTAGAGACGGGAAAATAGCCCAATCTAATTCGAAATTAAAGGGCTTACCTTATTGACAGATAATTGTATAATTTGAACGGATTATAATTAGATGACTGACGATTTCCATGTTGATTTTATTTAATTAACTTGACATTTTTACCATTTCATTGACAACTAGCTGCGCCCAGCGGTTTCACCCGCGTGGTGATGGAAAATTGTGATAATGATGATAGAAAACCATATATCATTATAAATTATAGCCTATGTGTTATTCTGATGTGTAAGCTATATTATTGTAAAGTTTCATCAAAATCCATTCAGTAGTTTTTGCGTGAAAGAGTAACAAACATCCATACATACATACAAACTTTCGCGTTTATAATATTATATATTATTAGTAGGATATTAGTAGGATAGTAGGATAGAATTTAAATTTCGAATGTCAATTTCTTAGATTTTATTCCTACTTACTTGACAGTTATCGTTATATTTTAGATAATTCACATTATATCTTTATAAATTATGGCATATGTGTTATTCTGATGTGTAAGCTATATTATTGTAAAGTTTCATCAAAATCCATTCAGTAGTTTTTGCGTGAAAGAGTAACACACATCCATATATACATACAAACTTTCGCGTTTATAATATTAGTAGGATTATATTAATATGATGATTATTTCGAATTGCCTCCTATAATCAATTATATTTATAAGACCACATTGTTATATATTTCATGAAAACTCAATATCATGACAACTCAAATTGTAGTTTTAAGTATCTAATAAAACTATTATAAATTATGTGTTGAGGTTCTTAAGGAACATTTTGTATCGATTTTTAAAGTTATTTTAATCTTAATCGGCTATCCAAACTATTGTGTTTAAACAACAGTGTAAAAGTTTTGAAGACCATAAACGTGATTTGATTTTGAGTGGAACATAAATACAAGGCTGGCAGTTAGTTATTTTCTTATAAAGTCTCTTTTTGTGATTATCAATGCTACAAATGATAAAATGATGACAGTCAAGGACAGTCCAGACCCAGTGACTGATCCGAGACTCTGTCATTATGTGATTATATATTAGCGGGGGACGTCAAATTGCCTGATTGTATGTTTCGTGCTGATTATAATTTTCGTCGTCTGACTATGACGTCGATCAAAGAGTATAACAAATATGTCGACAGTTGGATTCAATATACTCAAAGAAGCCTAATTACTTAGTGCTAGCTATGCCCGTGGCTTCGGAATGTACTCAAATCAGACCTTTCTTTTGACACTGATCACGATATATTTATGTAAATTTATTGATATTTGTAGATTTAGACATTAGGATACCTATTTACCTAATATTTGGACAGTTAAGGTTACTTATGACACTGCGGATGACCAAACGATTCCAAAAATATCGCATACTTCTATATTTGTTTGAGCGTTAGAAGTTATGGTGGAATAAATGTTGCGGCCGCTAATAAAACGGCGAGCCGCCAAAAAATCTAATTGATTTTAAAAGGCGGAAGCTGTCGAGGCCGACGTGCAGTTTCCGTCAACCTGAAATAGGGCATAGCATCCGCGTAAATTGTCCTATAAAATGTATGAGCTTAGGTGCGGCGGGACGGACCTCGCAGACGTCGCGTCCCGGCCGAAAACACCGCTCATCAAACCGCAAGAATTACATGGATTTATTCCAAGCATAGTGGCTGCAAAAGTAAGGGCGATACGCCAGAAATATAATAATTAATTTTAAAGACGAAAACTGGCGAATCCGACGTGCAGTTTTCGTCAACCTGAAATCGGGCATAGCATCCGCGTAATTTTTCCATACAAAATGTATGGGCTTACGTGCGACGGGACGGACCTCGCAGACGTCGCGCCGCGACCGAGGCCACCGTCAACCGATCCAAGAAATCAATTTTATTCGAATATATCTCAGAAATGTTTATTCGAAGCATTAAAACAAGGGAAAAAGATAACGTAAATAAGAATAAGCAGTAAAAAACAACACGGACAAGCCCCGCTCAAGATTCCCATATCGGGCGAAAATATATTGAAGTCGCCAAAGGAAAAATCGGCAGAAAATTCCCCAAATGCGAAAAAGAATAAGCCCGAAGAGGAATGCATCGTCAAAACACCGAAAAATAGAATCGCAGAAGCGAAAAGTCGGAAAAGACGGAGACGGAGAGATCGGCGAGCGCGAGGCCGAGCGCCGGCCAATCAGAGGCCGCCGGCAGAACGGGCCGCGCGCGCGCCGCCGGAGCCGGGGTATAAATATAGCCGCCGGGCGGGGAGCAAATCATTCGCTCTCCGGCCTTGGTGCCGGCAACAAGTGGCCACCCGGCTGCTTAGGGAGTCAAGGCGTCGCGCTGCTGGAAGGAAGTCGTCGAGGAAGAAATCGTCGTGGAAGAACAGTCAAGGAGACTGACCAGCCAACCACTCGGTGTAGTGAGTTGGACCTCGCCGCTTCGGGTCGCCGGATCTTCGGGACCTCGGTCTTGGCAACGGACCGCCAGACCGCGCCATCAGCGGGAGCGACGAGAAGGACGACGCAGCGACGCAGCGACGAAGCAGCCGGGAGCCGGAGGGGAATCGCCGCAGCAGGTATTCGTGTTCGGTATTTCGGGGCGAGGCCAGCGAAACGTGGACGTTTTTGCCGCCGCCGAATATCGACACGGACCGCCTGCGGCAAGCAGCCGAGCTACGCAGGACCGCGTACGCTCCATTGGGGACGCGGAATCGCCGCGTCAGCTGCAACGGGAAGTCGCGGCGACCAGAGGACGCCGCGCCGCACCGACCAGCGAGTCGGTTGCGACAGACGCCGCATCGCGCCAACCGGCGAAGTTGGACGCGTCGGCGACAGCGTGCTGAGACACGCCGGGAAGTCGCGGCGACAGAGGACGCCGCGCCGCACCGACCAGCGTGTCGGTTGCGCCAGATCCGCGCCGCGCCACACCGACCAGCGTGTCAGTTGTGGGCGCCGCGCCGCACCGACTAGCGTGTCGGTTGCGAGTGATCCACGCCGAGCCGCGCCGCGACGGCCTGGGAGCCGGTCGCGCCGGAACGAGCGACACACGCCGCGCCGCGACGGCCTGGGAGCCGGTCGCGCCGGAACGAGCGACAGCCGCGCCGCGACGGCCTGGGAGCCGGTCGCGCCGGAACGAGCAACACGCAGCCACACGCCGCGCCGGGCCAAGTGGGCGCCGCGCCGCGCCGAGTACGTGCCTGCCGTCAACCGTCGCCAGCTTGAGCACGCCGCAGCATCGCCGCGTCGCTTCAAGCCGCCGACACGCCACTCCAGTACGAGCGGCGAACACGCGGTCGGCTAAGGAAGCCACCGCCAGCAGCACGCCGCAGCACCATCGCCCGACCGCCTGTTGGACACGCGGATCGATCTACAAGCTGCAAGCTGCGACAACGACAGTGGTGATAAATAAACTTTAATAAGACATTTTTGTGAGTGATAAGATTGTGGACATTTTTGAATGCCAACCTAGAAGTAAGCTAGGCTAAGAATTTGTATTTGATTTGGTTTATCGTCTAGCAAGTATTATCGTCTAGCAAGTATTAATAACATTTTTGTATTTTTACACTTTAGGATTATTTCATGTTTTTACCTTTGTATAAAGTTAGCAAATAAGTTGTGAATATATCTCGTTGTTTTCAACAGATAAAAGTGTGTTTTATTGGTGCTAGAACAGGGAGAGTTAAACGGTGGTAAAAGTGCAAACTGAGGCTATCGAGGCTCGCCGCGGTGACCTGGCTGCCCGTAATAGGGCGAGCGGCGATCGAGTGGGGGGACCTCTTTTTACAGTCCTGGGTCCCCAACGACCACTGATCGGTTCCGTGCCAGTGGCATCGCAATATTGTGGCAGGTGGCCGCAATATAAGCTGGTCCTTCGAGCCGGATCGCCACCAGTGCACTACCGTAACTCTCCTTAGCACCAATAAAACATGAGTCTTCGCAGCGGCAAAAGCCGGCACGGCCCTCAAAGGGAGGAGGAGCCTACGACCACCGGCTACCAAAGCGGGACCATGGATCCGAACGTGACAAGAGACGACGACACGGTCACCGAAGCGACAGTACAGGCGACAACGAGTGGCACGGCAGCGATGCGGCGCGGGAACTCGCCTCAGGGGGCAATGGGCCCGCCTGCGAGGCAGCAGCTAACGCCAGCGACACGCATAGCAGCAACTCGCCCGCAGCACAGCACGCCTCACTTGGATGAAGCAAACGCCGCAGCGTCACAAGGTGAGCCCAAGGAAAGACCGGCCGAGTGGGAGGGAAGCCTCTGCAGTCGCGAGACCGGCATGACGCCGCACAGCAGATGCCGACGTCGCTTCGCAGAGGCAGCGAAGCGTGAGCTCCAGGAGAGACAGCGAATCGAAGAGGAGATGCTGGAGCTGCGCCAGGAGAGTCTGCAAAAGCGACTCGACAATCTCCGCCAGTCTACGGCCATCGAGAGAGACCTCATTGAAGCAGAAGAGGAAGAAGCTGAGGAAATGCGCAGCATCGGTCGATCGGTAGCGCAGCTGAACATACCGGTAGAAAAGCCACCGATACCGCAGTGGATTGACAACTCAAAGCAAGCGGTACTCGGCGCAGCTCGACAAAGGCAGCAGCAACGGGACGACGTGCAAGCAACGGCTCCAGCTGCGACACCGCACGCACCAACGGCGTGCGAGGGAATCTTGCTGCGGCAAACACTGCCACGGGAGTTGCCGATTTTCGACGGCGATCCAGAGCGATGGTTGATCTTCGTGTCGCAGTTGGAGCAGCAGACGCTGAGCCTCACACCCAGCGAGGTGCTGACAAGGCTGCAACGATGTCTGAAGGGCAGGGCCTATCAGGCGGTCTCGTCATTCCTATTTGACCCCGAGCAGCTGCCAAGGATCAGGGAGATCCTGGAGAGGAGATTTGGTCGTCCCGACTTGCTAATCGGGCGCCTTATAAATCAAGTGCGCAGTTTGCGACCACTAACCAGCGACTCAACGACAAGCGAAGAGATAATAGACTTCACTATCACGGTTGGCAACCTGATAGCGTCGTTGAAGTCGCTGAAGAGGCCAGAATATGCCTATAATATGGAAATTCTGCGGGAGCTAGAGTCCAAGCTATCAGGACACCACTTGGCGGGCTGGAGCGAGGCGATCATCGAAAAGCATGAAGGCAACCCGTCGCTATTCGACTTCAGCACCTATATGGACAAAATAGGACGTCAAGCTACGGTAGTGAATCGTGCCAACTGGAGTGCCAAACCAAAGGCAAAAGTGCACGAAGGGAAGCCTGCTCCGAAGCGGGTGTACGCGACGGACACGGATGTGCGGGATCCGACACCCGAACGGAAAAAGGCAAGTGCAGTGCGGAAAGACAGTGCGACAGTGCGCGAACCAAATGCGGCCTCGGACAGAAAGGGCAACAGGCCAAAGTGCATAGTGTGTGATCGACAAGGACATGATGTAGCCAAATGCTACAAGTTCTTGAAAATGCCGGTGAGCCGGCGTTCGCAGTTCGCACAAACTTCCGGCATGTGCTTCCGGTGCCTCAAGCGAGGTCACTTCGCGCGGGACTGCCACGACTCTGGGAAGACACACACGCTGCTCATCGTCGAAAGAGGGTCTCCGATGCGCACGGAGCCCAGAGGGAGGGCGACGGAGGCAGCAGCAGCAGCAGCGGACGGACGCGACAGCAGCAAAGCAGTACACACTACACAAGGTAGGAATTTGAGTAGTAAAAACATTTTGTTGCGCGTCATACCAGTCACGGTGAACGGCCCGAAGGGCAGCGTTGAAGTGCTGGCCCTACTCGACGAAGGATCTAGCATCACGCTACTAAAAGAGAGCGTGGCCAGGGACGTCGGATTGAAGGGTAAAAAGAGCCCACTTACCTTAAAGAGCATTACGGGCCCTCACCAAGAGAACTCAAGGATAGTGAGCCTCGAAATACGGAACAAACAAAGCGACGACTGGTATAAAATGACGTCCGTCAGAACCATCGAAGATCTCCAAACGCCCGAACAGGAGTGCAGCAACAGCCAGTGGGAGAAGTGGACTCACTTGCACGGTATCAACATTCCAAGGTACCAAGGAAAGACTGCGCTCCTGATCGGGATGGACAATTACCGGTTAATTGCTCCGAGGGAGATCGTTTGGGGACCCGTAGGACAGCCGACAGCCACGAGAAGTCTGCTCGGCTGGACTATAAGCGGGCATGTAAACACGACAGCCCGGCAAGAAGGAGAAGTATTCCACGCTACCTTCAAGGAAGAGTCCGTCGAGGATATAGTAAAGGACTACCTACGAACGGAAGAAGCGGGAGTGGTAGCGAGACAGCACCACCAGAAACGGCACGAGCGCGCAGTACAGACAATGGCCGCCACGACACGATATGACAACGGTCGGTGGGAAACGGGGCTACTCTGGCGCTCAGAGGAAGAGAGGCTTCCTCCAAGCCGCGCACAAGCCATTAGCCGGTTAAGAAGCCTGGAGACGAAGCTGAAGAAAGAGCCCGTCACGGCAGAAGCGTACCGCGCAAAGATGCGCGAGTACGTGGAAAAAGGTTACGCAAGGGAACTGACGGAGGAAGAGGAGAATCAACGCGGACCGCGAACCTTTTACCTTCCGCACTTTTGCGTTACGAATCCGCACAAGCCGAGCAAGATTAGAATTGTGTTCGATGCCGCCGCAAAGGTGAACAACCGATGCTTAAATGACGCATTGGAAGCCGGCCCGGACCTGCTAAATCCTTTGATAGGAATCCTGATGAAATTCAGGGAACGCAAAGTAGCGTTCACGGCAGACATCAAGGAGATGTTTTTGCGGATCAAGATTCGTCAGGAAGACCAAGATGCCCAGCGGTTCCTATGGCGAGATATGCAGACGGACCAGGAACCGAAGACGTTCAAAATGTGTGTAATGATTTTCGGCGCCTCATCATCACCGTGCTCCGCCCAGAACGCCAAAAATCAGAACGCCAGGATGCACGAGAAGGAGTTCCCGCAAGCGGTAGAGCCCATATTAAAACGTCATTATATGGATGACTATATAGACTCCGCGGACAGCGAAAAAGAAGCCATCGAATTGGCACGCAGCGTCACAGAAGTTCATCGAAGAGGCGGTTTTGAGCTGTGCAATTGGCACAGCAACTCAAGTGCAGTTCTCACAGCAATGGAAGCCAAGTCGTCGGGCAACATAAGCCTCAACTTGGGGAAAGCTGAAACAGCGGAACGAGTGCTGGGACTGGAGTGGGATCCAGAAAGAGACATCTTAACATTTAATTTGAACTTTCCACGCGTCAACAGGGCAATAGTGGCCGGAGAGAAAAGGCCCACAAAAAGAGAGATGCTCAGCCTGGCCATGAGCGTGTTTGACCCTCTCGGGCTTCTGTCGCCATTCACAGTAAAGGCAAAGACCTTACTGCAAGAAGTCTGGCGAGACAAAACAGAGTGGGACCAGGAGCTGAGCCAAAGAGTACATCAGAAGTGGTTAAAATGGTTGAAGGAATTGGATTCCATAAGGGAATGTCAGGTACCAAGGTGGTACCGACCAGTCAACGCAGCAGACATCAGTCTGCATATTTTCTGCGACGCGTCGGAAACAGCGTACGCAGCGGTCGCTTATTTAGTAAGCGAAGACGGGGCAAGACGAAGTACATCATTCGTAGCCAGCAAGGCAAAGGTTGCACCATTAAAACCTCAAACCATTCCACGAATGGAGTTGATGGCAGCCGTGATAGGAAGCCGGCTAGCCAACACAATAAAACAGGAACTGTCACTACACGTGAAGAGAACAGTGATGTGGACCGACTCGACCACCGTCATCCAATGGATCAGAAGTGATCCACGCCGGTACAATGTATTCGTCGCTCATCGGCTCGGCGAAATAGACGAACTGACGAACACCGGCGACTGGCGATGGGTTCCCACAACGGAAAACGTGGCGGACGAAGCAACCCGGGACAAAGAGCAGTGCAACCTGGGCGAACAGTCGCGCTGGTTCAACGGGCCCGCTTTCCTGCGACAGGAAGAAGAAGACTGGCCGAGGGAGACATGGGCTGTCGAAAGCCCCACCGAAGAGATGCGAGCCGTGTTTAACACACACGAAAACAAGAGGACGATCGAGATGGAACGCTTCTCATCGTGGCAACGACTGGTGCGAAGCACAGCGTATGCATTACGCTTCATCGACCGGTGTCTCCGGCGAGCAGAGTCACGGGGGGGAGTTACCCTCATGCAATGGGAACTAGAAAGAGCCACAGAAAAACTAATCAAGCAGGCGCAGGAGGAAATGTTTCCTGAAGAAATACATAGCTTAAACCAGGATGGAACCGTCGACGTACGAAGCAGACTATACAGTCTGACACCTCGCCTAAATGAAAAGGGACACATCGTGCTAGACGGGCGCATAGGCGCCGCGAAAAATGTAGGAAAAGCGGTCAAGGAACCAGCGGTGTTATGCGCGAGGCATCGTCTATCGCGCCTACTCGTAAATTATTACCATCGGCAAGCAGCACATCAAGGTCAGGAGACCGTGCGAAATAACTTACGGCAACAATATTGGTTGTTAGGCAGCCGCAATGCTGTCCGTCGAGCAGCAAGAGAATGCAGGACATGCCGGCTGAAGAAGGTTCAACCCGGTACCCAGCAAATGGGGAGATTACCCGCAGCGCGATTAGCGCATCACGTTCGGCCATTCACAGACTGCGCCATCGATTATTTCGGGCCGATAAACGTGTGCATTGGACGAAGACGAGAAAAACGATACGGGGTTTTAATGACGTGTCTGGCCACAAGAGCAGTACACATCGACATAGCAGCTTCTTTGACGGCAGACTCGGCCATTCAAGCGGTCGTAAGAATGGCAGCGAGGCGAGGCTGGCCAAAAACGATCTACTCCGACAATGGAACTAATTTCCACGGAGCGGAAAGAGAGCTGCGAGAAGCCTGGGACAGCATCGACAAGGACAAGATGTCAAACGAACTGTCGGCCAAAGGAGTGGACTGGAGGTTCATTCCAGCCTCGGCACCCCACATGGGGGGGAGCTGGGAAAGAATGGTGAGGTCAATAAAGACCGCACTCTACGCCATTTTGAAGGAGCAAGCACCTAGGGAGGAAACCCTGAGGACAGCGCTCGCCGAAGCCGAGTTTGTGGTGAATAGTCGGCCTATCACCCACGTGTCAAGCGATCACCGAGACGAAGGAGGACTCACGCCGAACCACTTCCTCATCGGGCCACCACAACCGGTACCGCAGATTTGCCCATCGGACGAAAGGACGGATCTCCGGAAACAGTGGAGGATAAGCCAGGCATTGGCCAATCAATTTTGGAGAAGATGGGTAAAAGAGTACCTGCCTACTTTAGCCAAGAGGTCTAAATGGTACAAGAAAAACAGGGACATCGCCGTGAACGATGTCGTTTTCATAACAGAACCCAACGCAGCACGCGGAACATGGGTAAGGGGGGTCGTCACCGCCACACACCCGGGAGCAGACGGGATGGTAAGGGTAGTCGACCTCCGAACAGCAAACGGCCGGATTTGCCGACGGCCCATAGCAAAAGTGGCCGTCATATTGGAGGCGGAAAAGGAAGACACGGGAAGTGTCGGGGGGGAGGATGTTGCGGCCGCTAATAAAACGGCGAGCCGCCAAAAAATCTAATTGATTTTAAAAGGCGGAAGCTGTCGAGGCCGACGTGCAGTTTCCGTCAACCTGAAATAGGGCATAGCATCCGCGTAAATTGTCCTATAAAATGTATGAGCTTAGGTGCGGCGGGACGGACCTCGCAGACGTCGCGTCCCGGCCGAAAACACCGCTCATCAAACCGCAAGAATTACATGGATTTATTCCAAGCATAGTGGCTGCAAAAGTAAGGGCGATACGCCAGAAATATAATAATTAATTTTAAAGACGAAAACTGGCGAATCCGACGTGCAGTTTTCGTCAACCTGAAATCGGGCATAGCATCCGCGTAATTTTTCCATACAAAATGTATGGGCTTACGTGCGACGGGACGGACCTCGCAGACGTCGCGCCGCGACCGAGGCCACCGTCAACCGATCCAAGAAATCAATTTTATTCGAATATATCTCAGAAATGTTTATTCGAAGCATTAAAACAAGGGAAAAAGATAACGTAAATAAGAATAAGCAGTAAAAAACAACACGGACAAGCCCCGCTCAAGATTCCCATATCGGGCGAAAATATATTGAAGTCGCCAAAGGAAAAATCGGCAGAAAATTCCCCAAATGCGAAAAAGAATAAGCCCGAAGAGGAATGCATCGTCAAAACACCGAAAAATAGAATCGCAGAAGCGAAAAGTCGGAAAAGACGGAGACGGAGAGATCGGCGAGCGCGAGGCCGAGCGCCGGCCAATCAGAGGCCGCCGGCAGAACGGGCCGCGCGCGCGCCGCCGGAGCCGGGGTATAAATATAGCCGCCGGGCGGGGAGCAAATCATTCGCTCTCCGGCCTTGGTGCCGGCAACAAGTGGCCACCCGGCTGCTTAGGGAGTCAAGGCGTCGCGCTGCTGGAAGGAAGTCGTCGAGGAAGAAATCGTCGTGGAAGAACAGTCAAGGAGACTGACCAGCCAACCACTCGGTGTAGTGAGTTGGACCTCGCCGCTTCGGGTCGCCGGATCTTCGGGACCTCGGTCTTGGCAACGGACCGCCAGACCGCGCCATCAGCGGGAGCGACGAGAAGGACGACGCAGCGACGCAGCGACGAAGCAGCCGGGAGCCGGAGGGGAATCGCCGCAGCAGGTATTCGTGTTCGGTATTTCGGGGCGAGGCCAGCGAAACGTGGACGTTTTTGCCGCCGCCGAATATCGACACGGACCGCCTGCGGCAAGCAGCCGAGCTACGCAGGACCGCGTACGCTCCATTGGGGACGCGGAATCGCCGCGTCAGCTGCAACGGGAAGTCGCGGCGACCAGAGGACGCCGCGCCGCACCGACCAGCGAGTCGGTTGCGACAGACGCCGCATCGCGCCAACCGGCGAAGTTGGACGCGTCGGCGACAGCGTGCTGAGACACGCCGGGAAGTCGCGGCGACAGAGGACGCCGCGCCGCACCGACCAGCGTGTCGGTTGCGCCAGATCCGCGCCGCGCCACACCGACCAGCGTGTCAGTTGTGGGCGCCGCGCCGCACCGACTAGCGTGTCGGTTGCGAGTGATCCACGCCGAGCCGCGCCGCGACGGCCTGGGAGCCGGTCGCGCCGGAACGAGCGACACACGCCGCGCCGCGACGGCCTGGGAGCCGGTCGCGCCGGAACGAGCGACAGCCGCGCCGCGACGGCCTGGGAGCCGGTCGCGCCGGAACGAGCAACACGCAGCCACACGCCGCGCCGGGCCAAGTGGGCGCCGCGCCGCGCCGAGTACGTGCCTGCCGTCAACCGTCGCCAGCTTGAGCACGCCGCAGCATCGCCGCGTCGCTTCAAGCCGCCGACACGCCACTCCAGTACGAGCGGCGAACACGCGGTCGGCTAAGGAAGCCACCGCCAGCAGCACGCCGCAGCACCATCGCCCGACCGCCTGTTGGACACGCGGATCGATCTACAAGCTGCAAGCTGCGACAACGACAGTGGTGATAAATAAACTTTAATAAGACATTTTTGTGAGTGATAAGATTGTGGACATTTTTGAATGCCAACCTAGAAGTAAGCTAGGCTAAGAATTTGTATTTGATTTGGTTTATCGTCTAGCAAGTATTATCGTCTAGCAAGTATTAATAACATTTTTGTATTTTTACACTTTAGGATTATTTCATGTTTTTACCTTTGTATAAAGTTAGCAAATAAGTTGTGAATATATCTCGTTGTTTTCAACAGATAAAAGTGTGTTTTATTGGTGCTAGAACAGGGAGAGTTAAACGGTGGTAAAAGTGCAAACTGAGGCTATCGAGGCTCGCCGCGGTGACCTGGCTGCCCGTAATAGGGCGAGCGGCGATCGAGTGGGGGGACCTCTTTTTACAGTCCTGGGTCCCCAACGACCACTGATCGGTTCCGTGCCAGTGGCATCGCAATATTGTGGCAGGTGGCCGCAATATAAGCTGGTCCTTCGAGCCGGATCGCCACCAGTGCACTACCGTAACTCTCCTTAGCACCAATAAAACATGAGTCTTCGCAGCGGCAAAAGCCGGCACGGCCCTCAAAGGGAGGAGGAGCCTACGACCACCGGCTACCAAAGCGGGACCATGGATCCGAACGTGACAAGAGACGACGACACGGTCACCGAAGCGACAGTACAGGCGACAACGAGTGGCACGGCAGCGATGCGGCGCGGGAACTCGCCTCAGGGGGCAATGGGCCCGCCTGCGAGGCAGCAGCTAACGCCAGCGACACGCATAGCAGCAACTCGCCCGCAGCACAGCACGCCTCACTTGGATGAAGCAAACGCCGCAGCGTCACAAGGTGAGCCCAAGGAAAGACCGGCCGAGTGGGAGGGAAGCCTCTGCAGTCGCGAGACCGGCATGACGCCGCACAGCAGATGCCGACGTCGCTTCGCAGAGGCAGCGAAGCGTGAGCTCCAGGAGAGACAGCGAATCGAAGAGGAGATGCTGGAGCTGCGCCAGGAGAGTCTGCAAAAGCGACTCGACAATCTCCGCCAGTCTACGGCCATCGAGAGAGACCTCATTGAAGCAGAAGAGGAAGAAGCTGAGGAAATGCGCAGCATCGGTCGATCGGTAGCGCAGCTGAACATACCGGTAGAAAAGCCACCGATACCGCAGTGGATTGACAACTCAAAGCAAGCGGTACTCGGCGCAGCTCGACAAAGGCAGCAGCAACGGGACGACGTGCAAGCAACGGCTCCAGCTGCGACACCGCACGCACCAACGGCGTGCGAGGGAATCTTGCTGCGGCAAACACTGCCACGGGAGTTGCCGATTTTCGACGGCGATCCAGAGCGATGGTTGATCTTCGTGTCGCAGTTGGAGCAGCAGACGCTGAGCCTCACACCCAGCGAGGTGCTGACAAGGCTGCAACGATGTCTGAAGGGCAGGGCCTATCAGGCGGTCTCGTCATTCCTATTTGACCCCGAGCAGCTGCCAAGGATCAGGGAGATCCTGGAGAGGAGATTTGGTCGTCCCGACTTGCTAATCGGGCGCCTTATAAATCAAGTGCGCAGTTTGCGACCACTAACCAGCGACTCAACGACAAGCGAAGAGATAATAGACTTCACTATCACGGTTGGCAACCTGATAGCGTCGTTGAAGTCGCTGAAGAGGCCAGAATATGCCTATAATATGGAAATTCTGCGGGAGCTAGAGTCCAAGCTATCAGGACACCACTTGGCGGGCTGGAGCGAGGCGATCATCGCAAAGCATGAAGGCAACCCGTCGCTATTCGACTTCAGCACCTATATGGACAAAATAGGACGTCAAGCTACGGTAGTGAATCGTGCCAACTGGAGTGCCAAACCAAAGGCAAAAGTGCACGAAGGGAAGCCTGCTCCGAAGCGGGTGTACGCGACGGACACGGATGTGCGGGATCCGACACCCGAACGGAAAAAGGCAAGTGCAGTGCGGAAAGACAGTGCGACAGTGCGCGAACCAAATGCGGCCTCGGACAGAAAGGGCAACAGGCCAAAGTGCATAGTGTGTGATCGACAAGGACATGATGTAGCCAAATGCTACAAGTTCTTGAAAATGCCGGTGAGCCGGCGTTCGCAGTTCGCACAAACTTCCGGCATGTGCTTCCGGTGCCTCAAGCGAGGTCACTTCGCGCGGGACTGCCACGACTCTGGGAAGACACACACGCTGCTCATCGTCGAAAGAGGGTCTCCGATGCGCACGGAGCCCAGAGGGAGGGCGACGGAGGCAGCAGCAGCAGCAGCGGACGGACGCGACAGCAGCAAAGCAGTACACACTACACAAGGTAGGAATTTGAGTAGTAAAAACATTTTGTTGCGCGTCATACCAGTCACGGTGAACGGCCCGAAGGGCAGCGTTGAAGTGCTGGCCCTACTCGACGAAGGATCTAGCATCACGCTACTAAAAGAGAGCGTGGCCAGGGACGTCGGATTGAAGGGTAAAAAGAGCCCACTTACCTTAAAGAGCATTACGGGCCCTCACCAAGAGAACTCAAGGATAGTGAGCCTCGAAATACGGAACAAACAAAGCGACGACTGGTATAAAATGACGTCCGTCAGAACCATCGAAGATCTCCAAACGCCCGAACAGGAGTGCAGCAACAGCCAGTGGGAGAAGTGGACTCACTTGCACGGTATCAACATTCCAAGGTACCAAGGAAAGACTGCGCTCCTGATCGGGATGGACAATTACCGGTTAATTGCTCCGAGGGAGATCGTTTGGGGACCCGTAGGACAGCCGACAGCCACGAGAAGTCTGCTCGGCTGGACTATAAGCGGGCATGTAAACACGACAGCCCGGCAAGAAGGAGAAGTATTCCACGCTACCTTCAAGGAAGAGTCCGTCGAGGATATAGTAAAGGACTACCTACGAACGGAAGAAGCGGGAGTGGTAGCGAGACAGCACCACCAGAAACGGCACGAGCGCGCAGTACAGACAATGGCCGCCACGACACGATATGACAACGGTCGGTGGGAAACGGGGCTACTCTGGCGCTCAGAGGAAGAGAGGCTTCCTCCAAGCCGCGCACAAGCCATTAGCCGGTTAAGAAGCCTGGAGACGAAGCTGAAGAAAGAGCCCGTCACGGCAGAAGCGTACCGCGCAAAGATGCGCGAGTACGTGGAAAAAGGTTACGCAAGGGAACTGACGGAGGAAGAGGAGAATCAACGCGGACCGCGAACCTTTTACCTTCCGCACTTTTGCGTTACGAATCCGCACAAGCCGAGCAAGATTAGAATTGTGTTCGATGCCGCCGCAAAGGTGAACAACCGATGCTTAAATGACGCATTGGAAGCCGGCCCGGACCTGCTAAATCCTTTGATAGGAATCCTGATGAAATTCAGGGAACGCAAAGTAGCGTTCACGGCAGACATCAAGGAGATGTTTTTGCGGATCAAGATTCGTCAGGAAGACCAAGATGCCCAGCGGTTCCTATGGCGAGATATGCAGACGGACCAGGAACCGAAGACGTTCAAAATGTGTGTAATGATTTTCGGCGCCTCATCATCACCGTGCTCCGCCCAGAACGCCAAAAATCAGAACGCCAGGATGCACGAGAAGGAGTTCCCGCAAGCGGTAGAGCCCATATTAAAACGTCATTATATGGATGACTATATAGACTCCGCGGACAGCGAAAAAGAAGCCATCGAATTGGCACGCAGCGTCACAGAAGTTCATCGAAGAGGCGGTTTTGAGCTGTGCAATTGGCACAGCAACTCAAGTGCAGTTCTCACAGCAATGGAAGCCAAGTCGTCGGGCAACATAAGCCTCAACTTGGGGAAAGCTGAAACAGCGGAACGAGTGCTGGGACTGGAGTGGGATCCAGAAAGAGACATCTTAACATTTAATTTGAACTTTCCACGCGTCAACAGGGCAATAGTGGCCGGAGAGAAAAGGCCCACAAAAAGAGAGATGCTCAGCCTGGCCATGAGCGTGTTTGACCCTCTCGGGCTTCTGTCGCCATTCACAGTAAAGGCAAAGACCTTACTGCAAGAAGTCTGGCGAGACAAAACAGAGTGGGACCAGGAGCTGAGCCAAAGAGTACATCAGAAGTGGTTAAAATGGTTGAAGGAATTGGATTCCATAAGGGAATGTCAGGTACCAAGGTGGTACCGACCAGTCAACGCAGCAGACATCAGTCTGCATATTTTCTGCGACGCGTCGGAAACAGCGTACGCAGCGGTCGCTTATTTAGTAAGCGAAGACGGGGCAAGACGAAGTACATCATTCGTAGCCAGCAAGGCAAAGGTTGCACCATTAAAACCTCAAACCATTCCACGAATGGAGTTGATGGCAGCCGTGATAGGAAGCCGGCTAGCCAACACAATAAAACAGGAACTGTCACTACACGTGAAGAGAACAGTGATGTGGACCGACTCGACCACCGTCATCCAATGGATCAGAAGTGATCCACGCCGGTACAATGTATTCGTCGCTCATCGGCTCGGCGAAATAGACGAACTGACGAACACCGGCGACTGGCGATGGGTTCCCACAACGGAAAACGTGGCGGACGAAGCAACCCGGGACAAAGAGCAGTGCAACCTGGGCGAACAGTCGCGCTGGTTCAACGGGCCCGCTTTCCTGCGACAGGAAGAAGAAGACTGGCCGAGGGAGACATGGGCTGTCGAAAGCCCCACCGAAGAGATGCGAGCCGTGTTTAACACACACGAAAACAAGAGGACGATCGAGATGGAACGCTTCTCATCGTGGCAACGACTGGTGCGAAGCACAGCGTATGCATTACGCTTCATCGACCGGTGTCTCCGGCGAGCAGAGTCACGGGGGGGAGTTACCCTCATGCAATGGGAACTAGAAAGAGCCACAGAAAAACTAATCAAGCAGGCGCAGGAGGAAATGTTTCCTGAAGAAATACATAGCTTAAACCAGGATGGAACCGTCGACGTACGAAGCAGACTATACAGTCTGACACCTCGCCTAAATGAAAAGGGACACATCGTGCTAGACGGGCGCATAGGCGCCGCGAAAAATGTAGGAAAAGCGGTCAAGGAACCAGCGGTGTTATGCGCGAGGCATCGTCTATCGCGCCTACTCGTAAATTATTACCATCGGCAAGCAGCACATCAAGGTCAGGAGACCGTGCGAAATAACTTACGGCAACAATATTGGTTGTTAGGCAGCCGCAATGCTGTCCGTCGAGCAGCAAGAGAATGCAGGACATGCCGGCTGAAGAAGGTTCAACCCGGTACCCAGCAAATGGGGAGATTACCCGCAGCGCGATTAGCGCATCACGTTCGGCCATTCACAGACTGCGCCATCGATTATTTCGGGCCGATAAACGTGTGCATTGGACGAAGACGAGAAAAACGATACGGGGTTTTAATGACGTGTCTGGCCACAAGAGCAGTACACATCGACATAGCAGCTTCTTTGACGGCAGACTCGGCCATTCAAGCGGTCGTAAGAATGGCAGCGAGGCGAGGCTGGCCAAAAACGATCTACTCCGACAATGGAACTAATTTCCACGGAGCGGAAAGAGAGCTGCGAGAAGCCTGGGACAGCATCGACAAGGACAAGATGTCAAACGAACTGTCGGCCAAAGGAGTGGACTGGAGGTTCATTCCAGCCTCGGCACCCCACATGGGGGGGAGCTGGGAAAGAATGGTGAGGTCAATAAAGACCGCACTCTACGCCATTTTGAAGGAGCAAGCACCTAGGGAGGAAACCCTGAGGACAGCGCTCGCCGAAGCCGAGTTTGTGGTGAATAGTCGGCCTATCACCCACGTGTCAAGCGATCACCGAGACGAAGGAGGACTCACGCCGAACCACTTCCTCATCGGGCCACCACAACCGGTACCGCAGATTTGCCCATCGGACGAAAGGACGGATCTCCGGAAACAGTGGAGGATAAGCCAGGCATTGGCCAATCAATTTTGGAGAAGATGGGTAAAAGAGTACCTGCCTACTTTAGCCAAGAGGTCTAAATGGTACAAGAAAAACAGGGACATCGCCGTGAACGATGTCGTTTTCATAACAGAACCCAACGCAGCACGCGGAACATGGGTAAGGGGGGTCGTCACCGCCACACACCCGGGAGCAGACGGGATGGTAAGGGTAGTCGACCTCCGAACAGCAAACGGCCGGATTTGCCGACGGCCCATAGCAAAAGTGGCCGTCATATTGGAGGCGGAAAAGGAAGACACGGGAAGTGTCGGGGGGGAGGATGTTGCGGCCGCTAATAAAACGGCGAGCCGCCAAAAAATCTAATTGATTTTAAAAGGCGGAAGCTGTCGAGGCCGACGTGCAGTTTCCGTCAACCTGAAATAGGGCATAGCATCCGCGTAAATTGTCCTATAAAATGTATGAGCTTAGGTGCGGCGGGACGGACCTCGCAGACGTCGCGTCCCGGCCGAAAACACCGCTCATCAAACCGCAAGAATTACATGGATTTATTCCAAGCATAGTGGCTGCAAAAGTAAGGGCGATACGCCAGAAATATAATAATTAATTTTAAAGACGAAAACTGGCGAATCCGACGTGCAGTTTTCGTCAACCTGAAATCGGGCATAGCATCCGCGTAATTTTTCCATACAAAATGTATGGGCTTACGTGCGACGGGACGGACCTCGCAGACGTCGCGCCGCGACCGAGGCCACCGTCAACCGATCCAAGAAATCAATTTTATTCGAATATATCTCAGAAATGTTTATTCGAAGCATTAAAACAAGGGAAAAAGATAACGTAAATAAGAATAAGCAGTAAAAAACAACACGGACAAGCCCCGCTCAAGATTCCCATATCGGGCGAAAATATATTGAAGTCGCCAAAGGAAAAATCGGCAGAAAATTCCCCAAATGCGAAAAAGAATAAGCCCGAAGAGGAATGCATCGTCAAAACACCGAAAAATAGAATCGCAGAAGCGAAAAGTCGGAAAAGACGGAGACGGAGAGATCGGCGAGCGCGAGGCCGAGCGCCGGCCAATCAGAGGCCGCCGGCAGAACGGGCCGCGCGCGCGCCGCCGGAGCCGGGGTATAAATATAGCCGCCGGGCGGGGAGCAAATCATTCGCTCTCCGGCCTTGGTGCCGGCAACAAGTGGCCACCCGGCTGCTTAGGGAGTCAAGGCGTCGCGCTGCTGGAAGGAAGTCGTCGAGGAAGAAATCGTCGTGGAAGAACAGTCAAGGAGACTGACCAGCCAACCACTCGGTGTAGTGAGTTGGACCTCGCCGCTTCGGGTCGCCGGATCTTCGGGACCTCGGTCTTGGCAACGGACCGCCAGACCGCGCCATCAGCGGGAGCGACGAGAAGGACGACGCAGCGACGCAGCGACGAAGCAGCCGGGAGCCGGAGGGGAATCGCCGCAGCAGGTATTCGTGTTCGGTATTTCGGGGCGAGGCCAGCGAAACGTGGACGTTTTTGCCGCCGCCGAATATCGACACGGACCGCCTGCGGCAAGCAGCCGAGCTACGCAGGACCGCGTACGCTCCATTGGGGACGCGGAATCGCCGCGTCAGCTGCAACGGGAAGTCGCGGCGACCAGAGGACGCCGCGCCGCACCGACCAGCGAGTCGGTTGCGACAGACGCCGCATCGCGCCAACCGGCGAAGTTGGACGCGTCGGCGACAGCGTGCTGAGACACGCCGGGAAGTCGCGGCGACAGAGGACGCCGCGCCGCACCGACCAGCGTGTCGGTTGCGCCAGATCCGCGCCGCGCCACACCGACCAGCGTGTCAGTTGTGGGCGCCGCGCCGCACCGACTAGCGTGTCGGTTGCGAGTGATCCACGCCGAGCCGCGCCGCGACGGCCTGGGAGCCGGTCGCGCCGGAACGAGCGACACACGCCGCGCCGCGACGGCCTGGGAGCCGGTCGCGCCGGAACGAGCGACAGCCGCGCCGCGACGGCCTGGGAGCCGGTCGCGCCGGAACGAGCAACACGCAGCCACACGCCGCGCCGGGCCAAGTGGGCGCCGCGCCGCGCCGAGTACGTGCCTGCCGTCAACCGTCGCCAGCTTGAGCACGCCGCAGCATCGCCGCGTCGCTTCAAGCCGCCGACACGCCACTCCAGTACGAGCGGCGAACACGCGGTCGGCTAAGGAAGCCACCGCCAGCAGCACGCCGCAGCACCATCGCCCGACCGCCTGTTGGACACGCGGATCGATCTACAAGCTGCAAGCTGCGACAACGACAGTGGTGATAAATAAACTTTAATAAGACATTTTTGTGAGTGATAAGATTGTGGACATTTTTGAATGCCAACCTAGAAGTAAGCTAGGCTAAGAATTTGTATTTGATTTGGTTTATCGTCTAGCAAGTATTATCGTCTAGCAAGTATTAATAACATTTTTGTATTTTTACACTTTAGGATTATTTCATGTTTTTACCTTTGTATAAAGTTAGCAAATAAGTTGTGAATATATCTCGTTGTTTTCAACAGATAAAAGTGTGTTTTATTGGTGCTAGAACAGGGAGAGTTAAACGGTGGTAAAAGTGCAAACTGAGGCTATCGAGGCTCGCCGCGGTGACCTGGCTGCCCGTAATAGGGCGAGCGGCGATCGAGTGGGGGGACCTCTTTTTACAGTCCTGGGTCCCCAACGACCACTGATCGGTTCCGTGCCAGTGGCATCGCAATATTGTGGCAGGTGGCCGCAATAATAAAGAAATGGAAATCATACATATATATACCCTGAACACATTACACTCCTTTTTTGTTGGGCAGTCGTATAATATATGTATGAGGTAAGGGCAACACAAAGTCAAGTAGCATATACTCGTACTTAATTCTTCGGCTACCTAACGACCAAATTTGGTTGCACATCAGAACACCGTTGACTACGTAACGACCAATATTGGCGGCTTGCTCCCGGAGCGCACAGTAATATTATTTTTTAATTCGAACGCATTCTAAAATCCATACCAAATATCTCATTATTACCATAGATACATAGATGGCCTCTAAAATAATTTCGTGCGTCATTGAAATGATATTTCTGGTAAAATTCGTTTGTCAAACATCGCTGTTCGGTCGTCATTGTCAAACTTTGGGTCGTGAATAGTTTTTTAGTGTTTTCAGTTGGAATATGAATAGAAATGTAAGTAAATTTGATTCTAAAACACTTTATTAGCTCAAAGTCAAGTAGCATATACTCGTACTTAAGTACGAGTTTGCGCAAACTATAAATCCGGCACTGTCGCAGCCAGCAGCAAAACTTCAAAACTAAATAACGAAACCATGAACTGTTATGCAACTGCTCTTTTTAATTGTAGATCCAGACGTACGGTATTGTGCAAATTAATGGAATCATTGGAATTTGTTATAGTAAAACCGTTTATTGCTTGTAAAATAATGTTTTTACAAAATTATACAACTTAAATTATATTAATGAATAGGAAATATGTCCGCCTTTGGCTTCAATAATTGTTTTTACTCGTTTTGGCATATGGGCTCCACTAGTTTTTGGCAGTTTTCTAAGATCCATCCATCCCGATATTTTGTACTGCAGTCGATTTTGCACAGTCTAGCTTTGCAAATGGCCCATAAATTATTGTTAGGGTTCAGATTGGATGAATTCCTGGGCCAATCTAGAACAGTTAGGTATCTCCTTGTCCTGAAAATATTAAATTTTTTTCCTTCGTCTTGTGGCAGGGAGCAGAGTCCTGTTGAAGAATCGCTCCTCCTTGGGGTTGGCACTTTTCAAGCTCTTTATTCGAATGCTGTTCCAATATGGATTTGTATTTTTGGCTTTTTATCATACCATCGATTGGCACCAAAAGATCCAACCCTCATGTATGAAAAACACCCCCTAAACATTTTTTTTGACTGGATATTTCACAGTTTTGTCAATATGAGCTGGAGTCAGTTGTTCGTTTTGAGACCTAACGAATTTAGACTGTCCCTGAACTATAAAGTGTGTTGTATCTGTAAATAAGACCTTTATCCAGTATTCTGCAGTCCAGTTGGTGTATTTTTAGCCCAGAACAGCCTCTGTTTCTTTATACGGTCAGTGAGAAGTTGTTTTTTTGTGGTCGAATAGCCCTCTGACCAGATTCCAAAAGTCTCCTATAAAAAGTTGAGTCATGTATTGCTACGCCTGATACTGCTAAGTCTCGTTGCAGGTCGTGACTTGTTTTTCTTTGGGTCCAACTTGCTATATCGAAGCAAAAAACTATCATCTCCTGGTGTCGTCTTTCTTTTACTTCCACAGTTGCCCGATCTCTTCACTTTAGATGATCCCTTGTCCCTTTTTCGCTTGAAAATCTTTCTTACTGCTCCTAGACTCACTCCACACTCCCTAGCAATGTCTCTTTGTGACACAGACTCACTCAACGTTACAATCTTTTTGCGCTTCTTAGCGCGATATCCATCATGAAAGTTCGACTATACAAACTCACTAATTACTGAATATGCAGCTTTGAATAATACAACATCAATAACTTAAAGTAATAATTACGAATAGCAACTTCTAACCACAGGCAGATAATTATAGGTTATGTTTTTAATGCTTTGACACCTGTTAAGTGACATTACAGTGTTGCAATATGCAAAAAATGCGAAAAATCAGGATGATTCTATTAATTTGCACAACACTGTACCTACTACAGTATTTTATCGCCGCTGGAGTTACATAACGAGCGACGTAGCGTGACATACCTTATCGCGGATTTGGTTACGACTTAGGTGACGTAGACAATATAATATGCGTCGTTCGGTAAACTGACCACGACCGAAATAATCAACTCTGATCTGTTAAGGCTGAATCGTCTAACCATTAAGAAATAAGTTATAAGTAAAAACACATTTTCAAAAGCAAGCTCTTACTAAAATGCTCTGTCCCGAGGCAACCCTGGGTGCAGCAGCCATGTCGTAGTGGAACTTAGAACTTATCATAATTACATGATGTACATAATTTCGTGTTTGTGCTGTTGACCGTTGAGGTGTCCCCTTGTTGGAAACCAACCCTAGGTGCAGCAGCCCTGTCGCGGTGAAACTTACAACGGGCTATAATAATTAATTGCTATACATAGTTTCGTTTCTGTGCTGCTGATCTATAAGGAGTGCCCTCGTCGGAAGCCAATCCTGGGTGCTGGAGCCATGTCATGGTGATATTTATAACGGGCTATCATAATTGAATGCGTATACAAAATTGTGTGTCTGTAATGTGCTGTTGACCGTGGAAGAGTAACCTCGTCGGGCGCCGTTCCTGGTTATAAAATCAGGTCAGGCTCAACATAAAAATGTATTGTCATCGGAACTAAACCAAAGTGTAAAATTTCAACTTCAAAGGATAAAGGAAGTGGTTCTAATTCAGATTGCAAGATTTGACCTAAACATACATACCTATACTAACTAACATACATTGCAAGGTATATCTCTTTCCTGAACTCTGCTTATACAATTTTAGCATGACTACTAGCGGCTATTAGCACGGATACT
The DNA here is from genome assembly GCA_944548615.1 of Micropterix aruncella. Taxonomy (NCBI): domain Eukaryota; kingdom Metazoa; phylum Arthropoda; class Insecta; order Lepidoptera; family Micropterigidae; genus Micropterix; species Micropterix aruncella. The sequence goes on from OX155963.1 coordinate 18,190,157, forward strand.
AGCGGTTAGTAGCCGTGCAACTAAAGGCTGACAGCTAACGGTTTTCGTGCATTTGGGCCACTAAGACCCGCTCGTTAATTTGGGTCGACTCAACTCACAGTTCAGCCATGTGCAGCTAGGCCACTATGACCCGTTCGTTTTTAGGTGGGCCCAGCTCACGGCTCAGCACCAATCCGGCTCAGCACCAACGCAGAAGTTTCGAGCCTAGGTAAGACTCTTGTGCCCCTGCAACTTAGTATGCAGGTGCGTCAACTTCCCCCAGGAATCGCTTCTTCGGTCGCGTCTGGATGGTTTGCAGCATCAGCCAATCGACTGATAACCATTCAGCGTTCCATATCAGCATAACCATATCAGCATTCCAAGTGATAACCGAGACCGAGAGCAGGAGAACCGAGACCAGAGAAATCCGGCCCGCTAGGTGCTTCTCAGAGTCTCGCGTAAGACGTTGGACTCTGACTCTAGTTAGTGTATTGTTTTGTCCCCCAAGTCTCTACGCTCAGCCCAGGTTGAAAGAACGATTACATATCGTTATAACTTCCTGGGTTGACGGGTTCGCCTTTGTAGATGACAACACTCTCCAGTTCAGCCCCCATCCAGTTCATTTCCCAAGTTTCATTAGGAGCATTTCATGGGATACTGTGTCAGGAGCTTGCGCGGGGTCGGGAAGTACAGTAATACACTTTTTGTTGGCGTCTACGTACCTAGTCATATGCTCTGACATTTTTAGTACTGCATCTTGTGTTCCCATTTTTGGATCTGAAGCCGTATTGGTTTTCGGATGACATGTGATTGGTTTCTAGATGATTACAGAGTTGTGTAATTACTATTTTTTCCAAAATTTTTGCTAAAACATCAGGTACTGATATCGGTCGATAATTTGAGGGATCAAACTTCGGTCCATATCTGTCACCTGATACTTGATGAGAAATATGTTTTCGGTTGATTATGGTTAAAAAAAAAATGATTATATTATATTAATTAATTAAATTCACAAGTATATGTGCACAGTAAGAAACCTTTTTAGGCTACTTAATTTATTGGTCAATTTAGTTATATATTAATCTATATATTTATTTATTTTACTTATCTATAAACTTAAATATTTTCTTTTTCTTTATTTAATATTAGTTCTTTATTTATACACATTTATATATTTATAATAACCTTATAATTTATAAGAATAAATGAGCAATCGGAATGAATAAGAGAAAAAAAAAAAAGAAAAAAAGAAAGTGAAGTCACTATGATTAAAGTGAAGTCTTAAATACTATCACCCCAGAACAGATATACAATCTAGTGGGGGGATAAAATCCACACAAATGCAATCTTATCTGCTTCGCAAAAATCAATTGTATTGTTTTGGATAATTTTATAAAATAAAAAAAAAAAAAAAAAATCTTGTAGCCCCCTCAAGGAAGGGCGAACCTGGTAGGAATATCTTTCCCATGCCACGACAGGTGGATCATTTCCCCCGGGAGATATCCTTTGGACGCTGCTGGGCTACCGGTACCGGAAAGTCCAGTAACCTGATTACAGCAATGTGCTTCTGCGTATTAAGCGTTTAAAACACTAACGAATACTGGCAACGAAAACAAAATAAAAATGCTGTATAATATAGTGGAGGGATTCCCCGTAAAACATAAATGGAAAGGGTTGCTAAAGGGGCAATCATATTATCGCATGCGTCCGTAAGCCGCGGCTTATGGACACGACTGAAAGGTTATCTGTGTAATGAATTTCTATTGAGCCGTGCACATTATCGGACGTCAGTCGCGGACATCACCTTGAGGCTTCGGACGTCCGATAGAGATCTGGCAAGCCGCGTCCCAAACGACTGTGCATACTGTTCAGTCGCGTCCATTAGCCGCGGCTTGCGGACGCGTCCGATAATATGATTGCCCCTTAACATGGCAGAACAAAACAAAAATGACTTACAATACAATCGAGGGACTCCCCGTAAAACATAAACGAAAAGGGTTGCTAACTTGGGAGATTTTAATTCCCTAGTTTTTTATTTAAATAAAAAAATCAATGTTACGTAACGGGTTGTTCGAACCCCCCGCCCGCCCCTATAAAGCATCGAAACGTTTTACAAGACCCCCCTTCCCCACAAATTGCGTTAATACTTGAACGCCCCCTAGCGTGTATTATACAGGCGGGAGCGGGTAAGATGTAGTGAGGAGTCGGCAACAAAACGATCTAATAGCGATGAACGCAATTTTACAGGTGAGGCAAAAAACTATTTAAATAGCATACTTCCATTTCTTTATTTGTATATTTTGTTTTTTTTAGCTGATAAATTTGGCTGATTTGTATAAGATCTAACATTCGCAAGTAACTTTTCATTGCGAGAATGGGACATAATAAATAAAACAGATTTTCGTTTAGATCGCATTGATTGAAACCGGAATATTTAGATCGTTTTGATCGCAACTGTATTCATAAATAGTACCGTTTTGATTGCTACTGGTATTCCAAAAACAGGAAATGAAAACATTTAGGCTATTTTTTTCTTTTTTATTTCTACATCGAAAATCTTAAGTTCTATTAAATCGTTAATTAATGAATATGTAAAAAAACTGAAAAAAATTATGAATTATTAGGAAATATATGTATGAATATGTCTTCTTAGAACCGGCGTTGAATGCCGCAACCGTACCAGATGACATTTTTTCACCATTTACACCAAACCAATTTGTACAGTAACTCACTTTACCGAAGCTATGCTCAAATGTGAATGTTGCCATATGTAAATTAGGGATAACACAACAAAAACAAGAAAAGGTGCCAAAATATATATGTATTTCGACCGTTTTGAAGGGCAAAAATGTTGTCGGGCTATGATTTAGTGTGAGATTTAGATCATTTTGAAAGAAATTCATTTTAATTCCAAATAATCAACCATTTTCAACTAGCGATAGATCGTTTTGAACGAAATTGGTGATTTCTGCCTCATTTTTTTGAGTTTCTAGGTCGTTTTGGTAGTAAATAGTTGTAGCAATCGATAGAACGGCCCAAGGCGTAGGTACTTAAAAAAAATGTTTGTGTTCAAAACCGATTTAGATCGTTTTGTTTTGCCGACTCCTCATGTGTGAGTACCAGGCAATTTTAAAAAGGCTTTCGTCGTTTTGAACGGCTCGCGGCGCGACAGGCGGGTGTCGTGGGGCAAGAGCTGCTGCTGCGGTACAGGCGCCTAACATTTCATGTGGGTTATGCGCGAATCGTTTGTAGGTTAATAAATAATGAATACGTAATAAGATTTTGGAACTGGGTAACCAGTGCCTTAACCACTTAAATTAACAATTATTTTGTAAAAATGTGAAACCGACCGAAGCAGCATTCTTGTGATCGCTTGTGGCCAGATTTGAAATAACTAGAAGCAATGAATTTCTCCGAGGTTTAAATAGAAATAGGCTTGTATAGAAATACAGAATATTGTCAATACCTACAGAGGAATATTCCCGGGCAGGCACTTATCCAGACCTCAGTTTCGGGGTGGACATACTTTGAAATAATGCGCGCAACCCACCAAACTTGAATTTGCCCGTACAATGAAACGAAAATACGCCGGATTTCGGGGGGTTAAATCCCAACTATTCCCCTCCCCCCCTGGATATGTGCTTGACACTAGGTACATAAGTCGCGTATTCTCCCTGATTCTCATTTTTTCTCGACTTTGTATTTTCCTCCAAAAAATTCGTGGAGAGGGGGGGGGGAGGACCCCTGCTCCCCCCCCTGGATACATCGTTGTTCCCGGGCATTTCAAATTAAGTAAAAATTCAAATCCTGTGTATTCTCAAGCTTTTAAGTTAAGATGCTAATGCCTTTCTTCACTATTCAGAACACCACTGTCTGTAGATAAAAAACTACAGAAACTCTTTTAAAAACATGTTAAATTTATTAGGTAATGCGAGTGGTTTTATGTCTTTTTAAGGGAATTAACCAAACACATCCTAATCCACCGGTACATGAAACATTTGCCCAAATTAACTAAAATATAGTTTGAGTAAAAATTTTCACTTTATATTTTTTCACATTTACACCTTTATACAAATAATGTAAACATAGTATTCATTTGTTGTGATCTGTAGAGGATTAGTCCATGTTGTCAGCGTAAAATTAAATATCCAAAACTAAAGAATTTGGCTTGCCAAATTTGTCTATGGCTCGCGTAATCAAATGGATCGTAGAATTTAGCGTGCTATTTTTTTCAAGAATCACCCCATTTGAACTCTGTTTCCACCACAGATAAAGCTATACTGAGACCCATCAATACGTGTCACTTCCGTGTGAGAATTTTGATTTTCGAATCGAAAAATATGCAATAAGCGGCTGCTTCTCGGGCACCCCCTCCCCCCCTCCACTCTTTCGCAAAGACATTCCTATTCAACAACAAATAAATTGCCTCTCTGTTATTTCGTGTGAATGACACGCCTGACTTTCGTTTATCTCGGGTGAGAGACAATGGACCGCATTTTCTCCAGCCAAAGCCTATGGTTTAGCGCGTCTATTTTTGCCTTAAGCAAATATGAATAAGATAGCACTGGCGCCGCCACTGCGCGACTCGTGCAGTCGGATAATGTTGCACACACAAAGAAAAAAAAACCCAACTTTTTTTGTTACTTTTTTGAATTACAACAAAAACTGGTTTTCGTCCAATACTTCGAGATTGTCCAATACATCGGAATTGAAGTATTGGACAATCCCGTTTAGTCCAATACTTCAGTATTGAAGTATTGGACTTAAAAACTATAGCGCGCCCCGTGGTGGACCGATTTCAACGACCATCTTTTGAACTCTTGCCATGACCAAATGATGCCTGCATGCTAAATTTTAGCTTTATTAAATTTAGCGTTTAGGGGCTATCGTGGAGTTTTATACACAGTCACAGACACACAGAAGTGCGTTCACAATACTTTCCCTCTGCCGAGAAAGTAAATGAGGGCCATTCAATTTTTATAATTACTTTACATACGATTTAAGAATGAGTATTCCGGGAATTCCTAAGTTTCCGTTTTTTGCATACGATGAAATGAGACCAGTGCTAAATTTGACAGTTCCGCGTGCCACCTCTGCCGCCATTTTCTTTATTTTAATTTTATTCGGTAAACAAACAGCCTTAACAAGTAACTATATAATCAACTGGCTGTTGCCCGCGGCTTCGCTTCGCGTGAAGTTTCGAATTGATTTGTTAATTTAAGTAGGGTGGCGTTTATTTCCCTTTTTAGACGCTACCTTTAGATATATAGTGCAAGACGTCCCCCCTCAGATGCACGCTACCTTTATCGTAGACGTACACGTCTTGTTCCTCGCCACCCGCGCCGCCTTCCGCTGAACGCTGACCTTGCTGGGCCTGCAGCCGCTGCCGCCGCCTCTCTATAACTAAAACACCTAAAACCTTATAGTAAATAGCTAATTGTATCTGTATTAACCACCCGTGATAATGGCTTACCTTATTTTGATAAGGATTTTTATTTTATAGCTAATGTCTACTTATTTTTCTTATTTTTCAGAGACATAAAAGCAGTTATTGAAGCTTAATTAATATGAAAGTTGGATATATGCTGTCGCTGACTGTTTTACATCTCTCTGAGGCCGATGTTCCTCCGGTTTGATATATTGTTTTCACCGTTTCGTCAGCGCACGCCGATAAACTCACGATCACATTTTTCTCCGACTTGATTTACAAATATGCTGATGATCCTTGATTTACAAAGATCCCAACATATTGAAAACTAACATTAAATCACAATAAAATATAGTCTATAGCACTCATTGATAACGAAGCTTTTCATTGGTGAAATATTTTTTAAAAATCGAATGAGTAGTTTCGGAGATTACCCCCTACACAAAAACTTACAAACATTACTTATTTATAATATTAGAATAGATAGTATAGATTAGAATAGATGGTATGACTAATTAAATGTTTATTGATCGTTAGATCTCCGCTAGTTATACATATCTCTTAATTATTGTAATTTCCACGGAATTTCCTTGCGAGTATGGGTTTAAAGTTCAAAGCAATAGTTTGAGGACACTAATTACCTACTAAATATTGTTGGGTAATATATAAACACTTGCGCTAGCGTCATTTCCATGTCAGTGCAGTTCTATACTTCGAAAAGCCCACTTTAGCATCCATATCAAGAAATCTGGAACGTAGTGCGTTTTTGATCCTGCATTAGGTACATACTAAAAGAAACAGAATCCGGGCAATAGGTACCTAAATCTCGGTATAGGTAAATATGTCTGACGGTCTTGGCCATAAACACACTAGAATAGACGACGCGACCAGCCTGAGAATGCGATCGAGGAATAGAAAGAGAAAGCTGCATATGGCCCATCCTCTATCCTTGTTTAGTCGCGCATGAGCGGGACAAGCGTAAATGTATAACTATGGCAACGCTTCGACGCCATAATTTGTCTGCTATGTGATGATAAACGCGCATGCGCGACTAGACAAGGATAGAGTGGGGGCGTATGCAGCTATCTCTTTCTATTCCGCTATCGTGTTCCCTTACAGTCCACCTTTGTACTCCCGCAGTCTATTCTAGTATGTCAATGGTCTTCGCAGTAACAGCTGCTCTTCTTGATAAAGCTCTTTCTGGTAGTAGGGAACTATTTTATTCATTCATTCATTCATTCAGAACCAAGAGCTGGTTGAACTACGCTTTCATTATCTGTGGCAAAAGTGCCAACTGGCGGGTATATTGGATCTTGATTGTTTTGATTATTTAGAACCTAACCTAATCTACCAATGTAACTTTCTGGATATTAAAATCGTTCCACTTTCATTAAATGTTTTTATTTTCTTTTGCTTCCGAAATCTAAAATTCACATCAATATCGATTGTTCGAAAGTCTATTGATATTATTATTAATGTTATTACCAATCGAACATAGGTAAAATCGAACATAGGTAGGTAGGTAAAAGGTCGCGATTTGGCGACCTTTTACCTACCGCTAGATAGCGCATTTCGCTCAACTATATACTATTTTTCAAAACATTAAATTATTTACACTTTCAATAAAAATATCTTTCCTTTTTTTTGTTTTTGTGTTGACAAAAGTTGCTTTATTGTTCGTATGGAGTCACTCACTTCAAAGTGTCACTAGTTCAAAACTCATCCTGTTTTAAGTGGTTTCAATTTTCGTTACTATGGGCGCTGACATCGAAATCGGAAGTAAAGTAACTTCTCGTGCTTCGTTTCCTCATAATGGTGCAAATTTCCTTAGATTCGGGAAAATTCTTACATTCAGACAACTTCGTTCGATTGATTCGTTCGCCGCGGAGTCGATTCACTATTTGTTGAATGAAATGAAATCGTTCGTCGTTCAGTTTCTTTCTGACATCCGTCGTGTGCGCGCGCGTCCCGCTGTCACGTGCATACGCTCTCGCTTTTACCGTTTCGACTGCATTTCGTTAAATAAATACAACTCCTCGTTTTGTTGCATTTCGATTGCGAAACCACAGTGTTTTGGATTATTGGTCGCTTAAATCGGACGTTACTTTCGTGTGTCGTGACATTTACGAGGCGCTCGCAATCGATTCGTGACCGAAATAAGAGGAGTCAGTGGACCCATTCAGAGAATCAAGTGCTTTCTCCGGGCGGATTGACCTTTAGCGGTAGGTAAAAATAGATTTTGTTTTTGTTTTACGTATTTGTTACGCAATTTGGTCTTTTCCCTGTCGTGAGCACGTGTCCGTCTCTATCTTTATATACATTTAGATGCTCCCTCCATTTTTTTATAGGTAGGGAAGATAGTAAAGTAAAGAATATTTTATGCTTTGAAATCGTATCTTGGATTTGTTTTTCATGGTGATTTCAAATTTAAAGTAGTGGAATGAAACATGTTTTGATATTAGATATGTAACTAAGAAAGGAAACCTTGCTAAATTTTGCACAAATTTTCTACACTGCTTATTTATCCGTATTATGGAAAAATACATTTGCTGTGAAACACTATATAAACTAAGTATATGCAGCTTAGCTAACTACCATGTTAAAAAAAGGAACTAACAACCTACCGCCAAATAGGTTCTTAAGTGGTTTTTAGAAAAAACTAAGGAATTATTGCAGTATAGGAACCTTTCTCAAAAATCTAAAAAAAGAAATACCTACTAGATTCGACCCTTGTTGATTTATACGACCTATAGATTGTTGATTTTTTAACGTCACAAGACTATATTCACCACGCTGATTCCGAATCTGTAATAATATTTATTCGGTCTCAATAAATAAGCGAGATAGGTATAGGCATTCAAAAAAGCGCCAAACCCATACATTTCGGTAGGTTAAGTTTTTTTAATTTTAAATAATACATAAACACCTATTTGGCGGTAGTTTAGATTAGTTCTTTTTAAAACAACCTTAAAAACTGAGTTTAAAAAACTTTTTTTTATTTTTTGTATATAAATTTGGTCTCGAAATTTTACGCGTCCGAATCTTTTTTCTTTCTTATTTAGCATTACAATGCTCGAATCTAGTAATATTTCTTTATTTTTTCGATTTCTGAGAAAGGTTCCTATACTGCAATAATTACAATCCTTCTACCGTTAGGTGTTTATGAAAAGCTACCAATCTACCGAAATGTAGATGATTGGTGTTTCTTATATATCTATACGCCTATATCTCGCTTATTTATAGATATAGAGCAAAGATTTTTACAGATTCGGAATCAGTTATAGTGACATTAAAACATCGTCATTGTAGAAGTTTTCTAAACTGCATACATACCAACATATGCATCGTATTCTCTTGAGTGTAAAACCGAGTTTTATGCATTTTATCGTCGTCGGTTTTTTTTGGCCGTTTTTATATAAAATTCCGGGTGTTATTGCAGTATAGGAACCTCTTCTTTTTATTAAATAATTATATTTTAAAACACTTTCAAAGGTGCTCCCTCGCCGGGAGCATTCGCCTGCAATGTAACATTTTAGATTCGATTTTGAGCATTACGTTATAATACTGCCTCCCTGACTGACGAGCATAGATTCGCTGTAATGTCACAGACGGTTAAAATTAAATAAGTTGTAAGTTGTATCAAAATATTACAGATTGTATTATTACAGGTTGCGCACTGTAATGCTCGGATCTCCTCCATCACTGATGTAATGCTCGAATCTGTAACGTTACATTACAGGCGAATGCTCCCGGCGAGGGAGCACCTGATTATTTATCGATTATTTAAAAAGGCGCATGTCATGAAGGTTTTAATTTTATAGTTTTTGATTTTTAATCATCCATTTTTTTAGTGTAAATGGTGTAAACTAAAAACGGTATTAGTATAAAGTCCCGATTACATTATGCACAATGTAATCGTAAATATACTGTAATTTACCACAAATGAAATAAATAAATATCAAAATCGTATCCCTTTATAATATCGTATGTATTTTGATGGGATGATTACATCACTGTCAAATGTCAATAATTATGTCGTTTGAAATTAGAAAATCGTTGATTCGTTCGTTGGTGTTGAAATATAATGCCACTGTGGCCAGCTTAGCTGTTGAAAATTGAAATTTGAAACGCCGGACATCTTTCGCCGCGTTGTCTGTTGCTGTGTTGTAATATTATTTAATCTGCTTTGTTCCAGTTCACGCTGCCTATCCAATAAAAGGCGCATTTAGCCAATAAAGAGATATCTCAATTCGCCGAAGCAAACATGTCGATGGCAAGCGTGCATCCCGCCGATATTTCGCCGCTGGCCCAGTAAGTACCTATTGCATTATATTATTTTTGAGGCAGAAGATCATTTATATTTAGGGTAAAATGCCAGGCGGGATAGGTTCATGGTTTCAATAGAGGATTTCTTTGATAAGAATTCCATTCTTTGATAGGATGAACCTGCCTCGAAATGCTTTCATAGAGCCATTATAAAAAAAGGCTCTATACAGATCAACCTTGGAATTATTGCAGTATACCTATGAACCTTTTTCAACAATCGAAAAAATAAAGAAGTATTACTAGATCATTGTAATGCTAAATGTGAAAGAAAAAGGGATTTATTGCAGAATAGAACATTTCTCCAAAATGGAAAAAATTAAGAAATACTACTAAATTCGATCATTGTCAAGTTAAATTAAAAAGAAAAAAAAATCTGACGTGTAAAATTTCGAGACAATCTAAAACAATTTTACATGAAAAAAAAAAGATTTTTTAAACTCAGTTTTAAGGATTATTTAAAAAAAAAAAACTTATCGAACCTATCACCAAGTAGGTGTTTATTATTTAAAAAAAATAACCTACTGAAATGTATGGGTTTGACGCTTCTTTGAATGCTTATATTTCTCTTATTTATTGAGTCCGACAAAACATAATTGCAGTTTCAGAATCAGCATGGTAAATATAGTCGGGTGATGTAAAAAATAATAAAACTGTAGAACTGGTAGCAATACCTAATAAATACCCAGGAGAATTTCATTAATGGAGAATTTTGAAAGAATGGTTTTGCAAAAGCATGAATCTGCATCGAGATGCTTTCATGAAGGCATTAGAAATAGGATCTGATGCTAGGCTCTATAATACTAGATCAATCGAAATTTATGTAGTATCGACACCTTTTTCATTTAACAACAAAAAAAACCACTAGATTCGATCATTGTAATGCATCTAATAGAAAATAGCATCGGACGCAAAATATTTCGAGACAACATTTTCAAATTTACATCACGTGTGGAAAAATATTCAATTCGATATGATAGGTGTTTACGATAGTTTTAAAAAAACTAATTTAACCTGCCGCCATATTATATATGTGTTTGAATTGTTTAAAAAAAAATAACAATCTACTGATATATAGGTGTTTGACGCTTCTTTAAACGCCTATATCTCGCTTATATATAGAGATAAAACAAAGATTTTTACAGACTCAGAATCAGTGCCATAGATATAGTAAGGTGTCATGTAAACATATTAAATGTAGAAAAATTTGCTTAACTGCATAAAAAATACCAAAAAATATATTAAATATATATAAAATCTAGAAAAATACCTACAAAATAAATTCTACCTACAAAATAAAATCTAGAAATGATTATTCTACTTTTTAAGGTAGATTACATGTATATTGTTTATACAGTAATGTTAAGGTACTGTAAATATCAGAACACAAGGCTTATTATCAAAATAGACCGCTATTGGTTTTTTTTACCCAGAAACTATTACCGGAGTACAGACTGCGGATCTCCGTATTTATGAATTATGCAATTATATACGGTAAAAGTTGCCTTTATTGAATAAGCTACACTAACACCTCTTACAAACAAAATTTCGAGGGTTAAAATATGCCGTCTTGAGTTTCATTTCCATGGCTAGCTTTCTAAGGGTTAAGACAGGGGGGGGGGGGGGGGGGGTTGTGGCTGTTTTTTTTTTATCAGTCAGCATTTAATATTTACGCGGCGACAGGCGAGGGTTGAAAACCCCGCCCACCACCCGGGCAGTTCTAACGACGTGGGTCGTTTTATCTGCCCAGGATGTCATGCAACGACAACCTCACGCGTGCCGGAAGGGTAGCGCGTGAGGGGTGAGCGAACGGAGACCTTAGGAAAGATTCTCCGGGCTTTAGCCCCCGCCGGCACCCCGTAAACCGTTTATTTATACTTCAAAATGTTTACAATTATTACTTAATTACTAAACTAAACTAGGCGACTAAGCGGTAACATATTTTATTATTTATTTAGTATAATATATATTTTTTTTTATTTAAATGATGAGGCGGTGGAAGGTATGCTCCATGCGGCGTGTCGGAAAAAAAAAATTAATAAAATAAATAAAAACGGGCAGCAAACGGCAGGGGCGCCGTCGGAGACGTCGACGACCGGGATCCTGTGAAAGGGCACGCACCCACAGGGGCGATTTATCAGTCAGCAGTATTTTTTGGTTAGCGATTGTCGCTATTTCTAATAACGACAGTGACAAAAAATGCATTCAATAAAAGAATTATGCACAACATTGGCTGCCACCTAATTAGGATCACCAACACAAAGCAACACCAATGCAGACAACGGGCCGCAAAGTAGGATCCAGCAAAATTAAAAAAAACAATTTTTTGCAAAAGTTGAATCAAATACATTTTGCAAAAGGGGAACAAACATAGGATATCATAAATTTTGAGCGGGAGTTAACGCTACAATAATCACTGCAGTAGTCGAATAAGGTTTCAATCTTAGATCAGATTAAGTTTGTAAATGCAATAAGCAAAACACATAATAAACATATTTCTCTTCCAAAGCTGTAAATGTTTGCATATTTTATAAATAAAGATTTTGTAATATTCTAGATTTTAATTTTTATATAGCCCAAGATCATTGGAGGTCTCTTTGCGACCCCCCAGGTGATCTAAGATGTAGGTGATCTAATTTAAATCTGATCAGCTCTTACCCTTGACAAAAAAACCACTTGAGGTCCCAACCCCACCCCCATGGGGTCTATAATTGGCTCAATGCCTGCTGCCTTCTTTAACTAAAAGTCTGCATTGGATACGACTATCTGAGACTGAACTGTGCAGATTTAACTCGAAGAAGTAGAGACGTCGCTCCACTTCGTGTCGGAGTATGGAACGGTAATGAAATCAGGAAACCGACACAAGAAGACAAGTTCTGAGCCCAATTGCGATCGAAGAAATCGTTCTCTCGAAGATACTAGATTTGTAAAATAGAAAGCACACAACTGGATAACGAACTATTAGCATCCAAAGTCAGAAACGATCTGGGCTCAGAAGCCCAGATTCTTAATGCATCTAATGTTCTCTTTAATATCAATGTTCCGTTTTCCGTTTGCAGCTTGCTGGGTCTGCGTTGCCTCAGCGTGGCGTCGTCTCTCGACAAGCTGGCCAACTTCGACAACTACTTGGAGATCCGCGACCTCTACCAGAACATCAACTCGGAGACGGTCCTGACCATCGAGCAGCTCCGCTCGCACATCAACACCTGCTTCAGCTGCGGAGTGAGCTGGTCCGACCAACACGTCTCTCTGGACTGCTCGGAGTGCGGAGGCTACGCCCTGGAGAGACCCTGCGTCGAGTGCGACGGCAAGTGCACTGCTACCTGGAAGCGCGATGTCACCCTGGTGCGTATCTTCATTTTCTTAATCTTGGGGAGATTCATAATCTTCCTTTGCCACCATCTTCCATACGAGGGTAGGATGAAAAAATTGCAACCCTGACAAAACTACTGTACTATACTCGACGCAAGCTAAAATGAATCACGCAGTCGTTATCATTTTATCTTGATTTCTTTGATCTTGAGGGGATTCATCATCTTCCTTTGCCACCATCTTCCATGCGACGGTAGGATGAAAATAATGCAACCCTGAGAAAAACTGTACTGTACTCAACGCGACTTAAAATGATTCATCCAGTCACCACCATTTTATCCCTAAGGGCTGGAAACAGTCAATAATGTTTGATGTCGGCTTATTTATTTACTTATTTTTCAAAAACATTAAGCTTACAGATAATTCCAAATCGTTAATTATTATTCTAGACTATATTATTCATATATCAATTGATAGTCCAAACATTCTCGTTATTACTACGTACTACTTTATAACAACCTTTATACTACATATTACATATTTACCTAATTTTTTGATAACTAAAAATCACCATTATCGTACTTGGCAGTTGTGCTAAGTTCTCTGTCCAAATATCCAATTGTAGCTCAGTGTGCATTTAGTGCATTTGCGAACATAGTGCATTTAAGGTACGAAGCGTCCGCACTGTGAAGCAGCGTTGAACAATGTTAGTTCTATTCTTTTTCTGAGGCATGACTTCTTCTGTTGTATTGCTTTTCTAGAGAATGTTTTAATTTTCAGATTACATAGGCTATAATAATATTATTGATTTATTTAACGTCAACCCACTTTAAAAGCATATATACATCTCTTACTAATATTGATATCAGTTTTATGTTATTTTACATTTATTCATAATAAAATATTAGTATATTTGTACTGCTGCCCGTACTGCTGTTAGTATTAAGACTTGTTTCAAGCATTTTAGTATTTTTTTAGCAATTATAGCAATTACAACTTTAGCAATTATAGCTCTTAGCAATTATTTCTTCGCAGTTTCTTTGACTCGTTTTGCAATAATGTTACCAGGATATAGGATTATATAATACGTAGTTGTAAAAAAATCTAAATCCAATATTTTAACTAGTCCACTGCTGCAAGACCGCATGATCTGTTGTGATTGTATTGCAGCTTTTAATCAAAAATAGGAATTGAGATATTTTCCAATCTGCGTTTGTTAGGGGGCTCCTAAACGGGCCATACTTTTACGGTAATATGTGGCTGCAATATCAGCAGCAGTGGCCCGGCCATCACTGCAACATTTATTGCAGCATGTGGCTGGAAAATACGTAGCCCGGCCAATCTCGGGAATATTTCTGGCCCATCATTTTGACTCGTAAACGGGCTACACAATCGGGCAACAATGGCCGACGAAATCATACGTGTCGCAGCAGCTTATATTGTTTTAAATGAAAATTTAAAACGACAAAAAAAGACGAGAATGTGCATTTGACTTGAGATCAATAATCGTGATACTTAGCATGCTTTTGATGATATGAATACCAATTGAAAGATCTTCTCCATGAATTCACTATTAATAATAAATTCATAATACAATTATCTATTAATGATGTATATAAACATTTAAATACACTAATAAATAATATAAATTATTTCACGCAATTGTACATAACATATCAGACTAGCTAATAATATTGTATAAATAAAAAAAAATCATTAGATGACATAAATACAAAATGAAGATGTCGTGCCTCCTATCAGAAAGGGATATGCACTTATGCCGCAAAATAAAACAGCAATAAAGCTGGCCGGGCAATATCCCAGCATTTTCGATTGCGAATCTATCGTCCAGCATTGATGGCCAGCAACATCGGCCATACGGAATATATGTGGCTACATGGCCGGGCAATCTGAAAATATTTCTGTATATTGGATTGTATGGCTATTATTGCTAGCAATGTTGCTGGGCAATGTATTGCAGCCACATATTGCAGCGTAAATGTGTCCCGTTTAGAAGCTCCATAACATTTGACATATTGCATGCCCGCTCGCGCTTACTTCAATATAACATAAATACAGAGATCGGCCGCCTGCAAATTGTCACAACAAAAAAACCACCGATCGGTTGTATTGGCATTCCAGTGGTTAAAAGGTCACGAACAAAAAAGCCTCCCACATGGAGGGCCAGCGTGGGTATCGGGCAACCGATTCAAGAATCCCGAACAGGATTCTTTTCGGTTTCCGTTTTATAATAAATGTTCGTTTTTCCACAGTCGCACGCGTCGAGCAAAGCCCGCTGGGTCGGCGACTGCAAACTCCAGTCCAAGCCCCAAGAGTCGGTGACTCGGCAGACCCTCAGCGAAATCTGTCAGCGCTTCGAGGCCAGCAACAACACCCCAACTTCGTCGTGACGACATTTTAGCTTCTAAGCCATGTATTAACTCAAACCTTCTAGCCCTAGATTAGTCTAATGTCGAGGAGCCAGCATACTGGATGCTTTAAATGTTACGTTGTGCCAGTCGCCAAATCCGACAGCAGGGCCACATGAACAGTAATAGTACAGTAGTTTCTTTGTTTCTACTCATTATTGTGAAATTTCACAATGGTATTTTATTATCGTTCTGTAATCTATTACAACCAACCATCTATGTAACGTGTGTAGGTGTGCGTCTTGTTATTGCATTCGATCGACAATTGAAATGCAATTCCGTTAATTTTATCCCTACGGAAAATGGTGACCCAGCCGGAAATCGAACCAGGAACCTTACAATGTACGATCAGACGACCTAGCCGTTATGCCACCGGGCTATAGTAGTCTACAGTACCTATAATAAAAACGTCCCGACATGTCCTATGGATATTCACGAATGACAAATTGCAACGTAGTCTGTAGCTGCCTTCACAATGCTTGTTGACAAGTTATAATGCAGTTTTTAATGGAGGTGTGTGCGCAATACTTTTTGTAGGTGGCACTAGTGGCAATCGTCTAGAAAGCACAGCGGTGATGGCCCAAGGTGGTGTGAAGTGAGCGATGCACTCTTCACACCTCTTTGGGCCGTCCCGTTGCACCCTCTGGTGCAACCGCTTACTACCAAATTCATACAAAATTTAGTGTATATGAAGAACACTATTCCTATCACTTTGTTATAATTCTATGAGTTCTTTTACCAATGAAATATATCATTGACATGTACTATTATTGAATCATGTGGCAGGGTCTCCCTCTTAATTTTGGATTTCAATGTGAATTTCCTGACACAGGGTGTTTTATCGTGATGTTATTGAATTTCGGACAGCATTAGGCTATGACTACACCATTGAGTTGATTTCAAATGCAATAGATGAGTTTAAAAGCACAATTAATCCTCAAGACAAGACCAATAAGACCAATGTTTATTGTAAAAATGCCCTTTTGTAAAGGTAAAAAAAATCATCTATTGTACGACTATAACCATACGAATTTAAAAAACTGAATTTCAAAATAATTTTAGCCTATGGCAAAACGTCTTATCAATATTGATAAATTTTACATTTACCACAGAGTAATAAAACTCAAGACTGAGTTTCGAATATGAATTCTGATCAAACGGCTAGTTTCACATTGTTAATATCTCGAACAAGGCTGTGTAACTTTTGAGACTTTATACAAAATTGAAATTCAACTCATCCGGCTGCAGATGTTCACTACTTGCGGTAGCTATTTTAGTTCTAATAGTCTGCTAGTTAAAAATAAGAGTGACTGTATTTATTTTTAATTTTACGCCGGACAAAGGCACGAATCTCCAATGGATACGTTTTGTTGTCATGACAGAAAAATCGTTTTGTGAACTTGTAAATGAATGATATGCCTGTATTTATTTAATAAGGATCGTTTTAAGTTTCACTTCATCTTCATTATTTAAAAAAAGTAAATTATGTAGTGCAAAGTGAAATGCTTTTGCTTTGCTTGTCAGTTACCTGTTTGTTTGCAATATTCATTCATCCATGTTTGCTTTTTCATACAAATAAATCACAACATCGTGGACATTTGTGTTTTTATTGTATTAACGTTATGGGATGACAGCAATTTTTCCTGTTTTAAAACATTACAGCAAATGGTCTTTTTATAACGCTTGATTAGCTTGACCTGTATGTATCTATCTATCAATGTATCACAATCTTTCAGGTTACGTTTTCACTAACTTCTTGACGTCTAAATAATAAAAAAAAAAAATTGCATCCCTGCTCACTCGAGAATGCCAATCGATGGTTCCGCTTGTAGCTATTTCGGACGACCTCCGCATATATTATATAAATATACGATATACATGACTAACAAGATTAATTATTAGGTAACAAGAGATAATTCATAAAAAATGATATTTTTAGTATTTATATACCAAATTGGCAATAAAAAGTGCAGGCTGGCTGGAATGATGACAATGCAATAATTTCATAGATTAGATCTAATGTCCTGACCAGGAGCATCAGGATAAAACGAAAGAAATATTGATATTTCTGGTCAGATATATAACCGGCCATGACAGTAAATATTGTCCTTTATAAATAAAATTATAGTTAAAAAAAACTAATAAGAAAAATGTCTCATTATAGTTTTAAAAAAACCCGCTTTAATGGCAATGTGAACTAAAATGTAAAAAAATATTTCAAAATTTAAAGATATTGTTCAACAGCAATAGGAAGGATACTTACTAAATATTGCTAAATAAGTTTAAACTGAGGATAAAGTGATTGACAAAAAAAAAAACAAATAAAAAAAGCGTGCTATATGACATTATAAACATTTCAATGATAGCTATTTGTGAATATATATTACTAGCTGCGCCCCGCGTTTTCACCCGCGTGGTGATGGAAAATTGTGATAATGATGATAGAAAACTATATATCTTTATAAATTATAGCCTATGTGTTATTCTGATATGTTTCATCAAAATCCATTCAGTAGTTTTTGCGTGAAAGAGTAACAAACATCCATACATACATTCTTACAAACTTTCGCGTTTTAGTAGGATTTTTTAAAACAATAATTTTATTTAGTTTGGCGGCTGAAATGTTTGCTCTTGCTATCTGTCGGTAGCGGCCAGAATTACAACAACGTTCAGTTGCTACAAAGTAACAGATGCCGAGTAGCATTTTTTTGTGGGATAGTAGTGCTGCTTTGCGGCAGATGGCGCTGAGTTAAACAGTCCCGGCACTGCACCCGAATAGCCCAGTCCAAAATACAACGTTTTCGATTTGCATAAAAACGAAATAAAGCAAAATAAAATTGTAGGCCAAATTTTTATTCAAACCGACGTGAGTTATTAATTTTCACTTAGTGAGAACGTCCATCAACTACGTGACTTATTATCGTGACTTATTCTGACTAAATAGGACGTCCATAAAAGAAAATAACTCGTAGCGTTTTGGGACCCATTTTATTCCTCGTCTACATATAAACGACCTATGTCAGTTACCAGTAGGTACAATCATCAAATATGCCGATGACACTGTTATACTATTCAAGGGTTCAAACTTGGATTACACATTTGAGAAAGCAAACGAGGGCATGGAAATTGTTAAAAATTGGCTAGGAAACTTTATGTTAACGCTTTGTTGGCAAAACTAAATACATGCCATTTAGTATAAACACCAGAGCTAATAGAACTATTGTAGTACACGAATGCGATAGCGTAGAGTTACAAGTAGGTAACTGTCAGCCTCTGCAAAGAGAAATATCTTGGAATTTCCGCCCGAACAATATATAGGTTTTAATGACGATGACTTCAATTCAATGACGTTCAATGACAACGACGGTTAATGACAATGACGTTCAATCAATGTTTTTTTTTTCACTTCAGGTACAAAATCTAAGTTAACGTCACGGCTAGGATGCGACAGCTTCTGATTAATTACATACCTACAGGATGAGTTTTTAATTAGTGACATCTTGAAGTAGGTGAATCAGTACGACGAACTAAGCAACTTTTAATAAGAATTTTTGAAAAAACATTTTTTTTGTTGGAAAATAGTATAAAAAGCGATAAGCACGATGCGATATCTAGTGGTAGGTAAAATATCGCGATATTTTGCCTATTGCTAGATGGCGCAGCGCGCTCAACGCTCCTCAAAATTTTCTTCAATAGATATAACTTACAAATTTGCAAAAAAAAAAGGTTTTTTTTTAGTTAGAAGTTGCTTACTTTGTCGTATCAATTCACCCTTTACAAGGATGTCACTAATTAAAAACTCACCCTGTATACTGTAGGCTGTGCGCTGTATTGACTTTGAAATCAATATATACGATGACATCAATATATACCTGCCTTAGAACAGGCCTAGGCCTAGTTAGGCGACTGTGTCAAACATTAAAAATAATGTCGCATCAATTTCTTGCTAACATCTTACTTACAAATATGACATTAAGTACCTAATTGTTGTGTTGTGTACTAGATGTGTTACTAAAAAAAAAAAAAAACAGTATCGAGTCAGCGAAGACTTGTTTTCAGTTTGAAGTGAGTAAGTACCTGACTCAATTCAAACAAGTCAGCTTTTATTCTATCGACTTTTGGTGACTGGGAAAATCAGTACAGAAAAAAGATCACTGGCTCCCTGACTACAACCCGCATTATGACGGATGCCTCAAATACCGCCAAAAAAGCTCCGAAGCCAAAATGAAAAGTTGAAGGCGTATATCATGTGAGGCGGCGAGCATCGTAAATTCGCGACTCCGATGCGAGCGACTGCAGACTCATACCCCCCCCCCCCCCCGACATCACCCCTTTTCTCTTTTCCGCCACTTTCAGTTATATCGCCGCAAATTTTCAGCGCTGAAAAGCGTCGCAATAAATTCCGCGTAATGCTGAGATATTTTCAGCGAACGTCGCGCACCACAACGATTCAATGATCCCGCGCTGCCCCGCTTTTATTTATCGCCCTTCACTTACTCCACCGCGCTTCCACTCCGAGAGGATAAATAGAGAGACGTACTTATTTATTTATTGTGTGGAAACTGGGACTCTGTGTTCTCTTGTGGGGATGAGACGAGGTCATGACAGAACCGCTGGGCCAAGTATGAGACAATCAAGACCGCGTATGAGACATTTTTTCTTTCAGCCCCATCCCCTTTCTGAAATCTGGAGTCTTACAACTTAATTAAAAAAAAAAAAAATAATTATTATGTATATATTAATAGTATATCATATCATATTTCTATTTATATTATTTCAAATTTTTTAGCAGTGCTTTTATAATTGTATTTATATATTTTATTAAATTATAAATATGTTTACACCATATATCATTTATTATTTATTGAAATCGTATTTACGTATATGTGTATTTGCCATATTGTATTACCTACAATGTATTATTCGTACACATTTAGTGTTTTGATTTGTATTTTAATGTTATGTATTTATTATTATATAATATTCAATCTTAATTAAGTACATTCATTAATTATAAAAATAAAAGTTTTTTTTACGTTAATTAGGCTAATTGTTACATAAGTTGTATTACTTATTTTAATTACTCTGACCCGCCTAGATACGGGACAGTTTAGTCCTAGTTAGGTGGGCAATGAGAATTAGCTGCATTTCGGTGTTCAATTTTTTCGAGTTACTTATAACATTGATAACAATGGGGCTAAATGTACAAAAATGAAATGAATATGGTATTTAACATTAAAAAAAAAAACTAGAGCGGTCAAGTACAACGGGCAAACCCGTTACCTCAGGAAGTTTTAACGATATTAGATCATTCTTTCTCCCGTGAGGTGAGCGCAGAAGACTTGCGAAGAAATACAATCCACTTCTAGTTACGCCACCTGCCCGTCAGAGGCCAACGCCTTTCGGCGAGGCACCCAGAAATGTAACAGCGGGCAACCTCGCCCCCTGACTACCAGTTTGGAAGGATGTCTCCGTCTGGAATTATCCTTCAGAATACCTCCTGCCTTCCGACTGGTTACAGGATCGAGGTCGCTTGCGTGGTCCTCTCCCTTATGAAGCGCTAATACAATGTCTACCAAATCGATCGCGGACCGGGCATCCTTTGCCCGGCTTATTCACCCGGGATTGGGTGGCCGAATGGTCGTTTCAAGAGCAGTTGCCATAAGGTTAACAACTACCCTTGCTCTATAGGAAGCATTACTGTTTCCAGACTTCCCTGGCCGTTAGTCGGAACACACAATGGATTCACTGACGCTGCACACTGCGCAAACCGTCCAGGAGCGCCCGAAGGTTGACTCCTAGGGAGACTGGCCTGCAGACCAGCGTCCTACCCTGGCTCTCACTTCTGCGGGAGGCCTTTGGATGGGTGTTGACCCGTGCGTTTGACCGACCCTATACACCTGGGTCTTAGTGGCTAAGCTACGACAGGGCCCATTAGATCCCTGGAGTCACAGTATACTGTGCTGGAGTCTTCTTACATTCAGATTTAATACTTATTTATTTGTTTACATGGTGAAAAGTATGGAGTATAATCTACCTAATTGAGTTTACAATTAATTATGCCGCCCGACTCAGAACTTTGAATATTAAATTGTTTATGTCATGGAAATCGGGGGTAAGACGCAGTTTATGTGGTAATTTTGAGCAGCGTCGACATATTCCGGTTTCTTTTCTTCCCGTTCATATAGTTCTCTTGTGGGGACGAGGAGAGGTCATGACAGAAGCGTCGGGCCGCGTATGAGGCAATCCGGCCGACTACCGGACGAAAAAGAAAAGTATTGTAATCGCGCTAAAAAAAATCGAGATAAAGACGGAAATATAAATTTTGAACCCCCTGGGACGATTAAAGACCATTTCCAGGCTAAGCTGTCTGTGTGTATTCCTCCACGATTGCGGCTCGCACGTATACCAATTGAATCGCATTTTTTTACATATCTCACTCGCAACTCCCCTCGTTATAGTATCCGCATTACAAAGTGGCGAGTCAGGTCATTTATCATCGAAATCGTGCTATCTCTTTCGCACTTGCACGCAGGTAGTTTTACGCATACAAAAGGAATGTCGATAAAGTAATGAAACGAGGGAAATAAATATTATTTCAGTATTGTTTCATTACGATAAATATTAAATAAGTTAAAAATATAAATATTGATATTGAATTATTAACATAAAAATATCAAATTTATAATAGGTAACAATAAAATAATTGTTCTACAAAAAAAATAATAAAACTAAACAAAGAAAGTCAGTGTGCGATATCCCGCCTCGTAACTATGCCGTCTGACGGGGATATCAAATGGGTTACTGGTGGATCATTTGGTTGCTTGTGCAAAGTTTAGTTGACAGTGGAAGCGTTTGAAAACTTATGATGAGTATTGAGCGGTGAATCATCGATATGGCGATCGCTAATCAAAACTCACGTACCTTGACGGTCTGCAGCAGTGGGATGCGCGCTGCTGATTCCGCTTTTGCGTAGCGCGCACGGCACGATCGAGGGATTCGTGCGGCGTGTCCGGCGCGACGCGTGCGCTGATCCAGGTGTATGTCGCGTGCGACGCGCTGTTTCCTGTGGGGTGCAGTCGTAACACTCCCGTAGGATCGCTTGTGCCTTTTACGACGAATCCGAGTCCGCGATTCCGAGACAACAAACGAGGTTTTTGTCTAAGTCGGCGAGGCCGTGACAGCGGTCGAAAATCGTTGCTACCGTTCGAATTGACAGACTGACCCGCCGACGGTTCGAAAGCGGGCGATGTTGCCAACTGTCAGGTTTTTGTGAGTTGACAGCTCTCACCAATCGATAATTGAATTATGCAAAATATAATATTAAAATGAATTCGAATTTATCAATAACAATATCGAACAGTCAGCAAGCTATTAATATTCGTCTTCACTGACACTATCGTCTTGTAGATTAATAACAAAACGGTGGGTGTCAATTATATGTGCTTTGGCCAGGTCTTCGTTCTGGAGATTTTCGAATTCGATTCCGTATTCGATCTAGAGTTCGTTCGCTCGTTCCACAAACTAATGCTACCAACTTTCTTGGTTGTCGAAAATCTATTTTCCTTATGACATCAGGGTCTTCTTTCAACTTATGCAACCACTTATAAATGTTGAGAATGACCTGCCGGCTTTGGTGGTTAACATCACCTCTTAACTTGGTCAAATTGGTTTTGCAAATATCTTTCATCACGATGTAGATTCACAAATAGAGTTCGTGTAACGAATGAGTTATGCTGAAATCAAATCAAATATCTGTCGACGGGCCTTGCTAGAGGCCCGTGACATCTTCCACTAGGCATTTTGCCTTTTCGTGGGGGTTTCACGTGAGCCGGGCCCATTGGCCCGGCTTTCTGGATATGGCGTCACAGGGCTTTGTGCCCTGTGGCAGGACTCATTGTGAGTTATGCTCTTTGACATTAAGCCTTTTATAGCAAAATATTTTGTTATCAATAATGCCTAATGACCTACATAATACTTATGTACAATAAATAGTAGACGAAAACTAATTTGACGAAAGTGTCGTTAAAATGTCATAAAATGTCGAAATCGAACTGTTACGGTAACCACGATTAATAGTCCTAAACGGATAGCTACTTACCACCTATTACAGTATTTACTCACCGCATTTGGTTAAATCTAGGAATTTTATCTATCTATCTAATTTTAGCAGTTAAATAATAAATATTTTATCGACATGGTACCATTCCTACGTTAACTGTCTAATTGCCCGAGTCGCCACTTTGTACTGCGGATAGTATAGTCATGTGCACTGACCTCCTCAATCGACAAGTGTTGCAATTTGAGTTGAGTGTTGATTTCCTTCCATGATACTTCTTTCCTCGCTTATTACTCTTATTATAAGTTTAAAATACTAAGCTGTACACACAATCTGTTTTAGAAGTAATATGACATTTATAGATCTCCTGAATGTTTATGATGACCTGCCTAGATGGGGTCCGCTAACGTGGACCCCATTTACATCTCACGCACCCCGATTTTTTTCTCGCTGTCATAGACCCCTGGGGTCCATATAGATCACTTTGGGAACCACTGCTCTAGTAGGACAGAGATAGCGCGTGTCGACGAATCCTAATACTTTGTCGACTCTCCAAATGAAGTATATATCATCATCATCAGCCGATAGACGTCCACTGTTGGACATAGGCCTCCCCCATAGAATGTCATGACGAGCGGTCTTGAGCTGCCTCCATCCACATACTTCTTGCGACCTTAGCTATGTCACCGGTCCATCTTGTGGGGGGCCGTCCCACACAGCGTCTGCCGATTCGTTGTCGTCATTCGAGAACCTTTTTCCCCCGGCGATTGTCGGTTCTGCGAGCTATATGGCCTGTCCATTGCCATTTTAAGTTGGTAATTTTACGAGCTGTATCAGTGACCTTGGTTTTTCTGCGGATTTTCTCATTTCAGATCCTATTACGCAGTGAAACTCCAAGCATTGCTCTCTCCATGGCTCGTTGCGCAACTTTGAGCTTGTGTATGAGGCCAATAGTTAGCGACCACGTCTCAGTGCCATATGTCATGGGTCCCATCAAACTTGCAGAAGGCAGATTTGCAGACGGCAATCTTGCAGACGGCATTCTTGCAGGCGGCAGTTTTGCAGAAGGCAATCTTGCAGAAGGCAGTTTTGCAAATGTCAAACTGACGTTTCGAGGGTCGGCATTTTTGCAGACGGCATTTTTGCAGAAAATGAAGTTAGAAGCAAAACATCGTATTTAAAATTTAGTGTTACCAGAGTAGAAATCGACAAAAGCCGCGTTTTCATATGTCAGGGTAGGGAAACCAGTCCACTTCTTTGAGTGTCCTCTCCATCGCGGATCTCAGCAATCAACTTTCGATTTTAGGGAAAGAAAAACCTAACCTAACCTAACCTAACAGAAAAACTTAAAACATTTTTTTAAATGTTTAGTTTGATGTACTGAATCATCCACTACAAGGATGCCGGTAATTAATGTCACTTCGATTTTAGGGAAAGAAAAACCTAACCTAACCTAACCTAACAGAAAAACTTAAAACATTTTTTTGTTTAGTTTGATGTACTGAATCATCCACTACAAGGATGCCGGTAATTAAATGTGGAGAGGTAAAAATATTCACCACTTTAATTTACCCTGACATGATAATTTGCTACTTCTTTTTCTAAATTTAAAATTAATAACATATGACCGCTTTACTGCTTTATTTTTGGTTTGTAAAATAATATAAAATTATTTTATTCATGTAATCATGTCCTAATGCGCCATTCTCAAACGTTGCTAACTTCGGGTTTGTATGCAAGTTTGCTTTCTGCAAGAATGCCGTCTGCAAAAATGCCGCCTGCAAGGTTGCCGCCTGCAAGGTTGCCGCCTGCAAGGTTGCCTCCTGCAAATCTGCCCTCAACAGATTTGGAACTGTCAAAAGTGACATTTGTGCAAGACTGCCGCATGCAAAACTGGCGCCCCCCTATGTCATCACTGAAGTACATTGCATGCGTTAAATCATAGCGTTCGACACGACGTCGATTGTGATAGTACTGTCGATAGAATTTTCGATTGCGAAACTTGGCGCAAATGGCATATATGGTATACGATGCGATGCAGACGATAATGCATGTTTCATATTGGCGAACGATGATTCGATTCGCGGCGAGACGCTACATGAGCACGTAGCGCGTTCAAATTTCACATTCAATGATCACAGATGCGGGGAATCCCCGTTTCAAACGAGACGATCGCGTCGCCCGCCCGCTCGCGGCGCATTTACATTTTATGTTTCAATTTTTGTAATCAATGGACGGTGAACGCGGATATAGCGCTTTCGGATGTGCATCGCTCTTATAAATCACAGCAAAACATCCAGCATCCATAAGTGAGGAGTCAGCGAACAAAACGATCTAAAAGCGTTGAACTCAAATTTTACAGGAGATTCAAAAAACTAAAGAGCATGCTCCCATTTGTTTATTTGTATATTATGTTTCTTAAGTTGATACCTTGGCTGATTTGTATAAGATCAAGCATTCGCAAGTAACTTTTCATTGCAAGAATGGGACATAATAAAAAAAACAAATTTTTGTTTAGATCGTTTTGATTGAAATCGGAATATTTAGATCGTTTTAATTGCAACTGCATTCATAAATTGTACCATTTTAATTGCTGCTGATGTTATAAAAATAAAAATAAACACATTTAGACATTTTTAAATATTTTTACATTGTTAATCTTAATCTATTAAGTCCTTAATCAATGAATATGTCAAAAAATCCTTAAATAATGAGTATGTCTTCTTAGAACCGGCTTTGAGTGCCGCAACCGTACCAGATGACCTTTTCCCCCCATTTACACTAACCAATTTGCACAGTATGTGAATGTTGCCATATGTAGATTAGGGATACTACAACAAAAACAACAAAAGGTGCCAAAAAGACATTTAGACCGTTTTGAAAGAAAACATTTTTACGGGCTATGATTTAGTATGAGATTTAGATCATTTTGAAAGAAATTAATTTTAATTCCAAATAATCAACCATTTTCAACTAGCGATAGATTGTTTTCAACGAAATTGGTGATTTCCGCCTTATTTTTCTAAGGTTTCTAGGTCGTTTTGGTAATAAATTTTTACCAATTGATAGAATGGCCCAAGGCGTGCCGATTAAAAAGAACAAGGTCCAAAACCGATTTAGATCGTTTTGTTCGCCGACTCTTCAAGTACTTGGGGTATATCAAATTTCTGGCTGGAGAACAAGCAGCAATGAGCACATGCTATGCATTATTTCATCCGAAGATCGCTTATAGTATTTTAAACTGGAGTTATGCCCCAGATAGCCATCGTATTTTTATACTGCCAAAGCATGCTCTCAGAACGATATGTGTGTTAACAAGAGATGATCACTTGGCTCCGATCTTTTAAAATAAATATTGACCAGTAAATTTATTTACCAGTGTTTAGTTTATGAGAGAGCAAATTTGAAAGGGCAGAAAAAGCACTTAATTTTCACGAATATAACACACACAATAAGAATAACATCGTGATTCCCAAAGTACGGCTGTGTTTTTACCAGAACTATTTTTTTTTGGGCTTTAAATTGTTCAACCTGTTCTCAACAGAAATAAAAAAACTAAAACAACTCAAGATTCAAGATAAGATAAAAAAAAATACGTGTGGCACTCGGGACTGCCACGGTAAAGCTATTGCATAGCATTTTTAACAACTTATGCAATTATAATTATTTATTAATTTTATTTTTTCTGTTATCAGATAACTGCGCTCTATCGGAAAACGTTGAAATTATTCCGAATCATTTGCGGCTGCGAAAGCAAATGATTCGGAATAATTTAAACGTCTTTCGATAGAGCGCCGCGCACGAATTTTTTATTCAATAAAGCAAAAAAACCGAATTATTCGAAAAAATTCGTAGATAAAAAGATAGATAATTAAATTATCTTTAAAATGGTGCAGGTTTCATAATAATACGCCAGATAGTATTTGCGTAGTAGTCGTTTTTGTGTTCGGTTAGACCTAATTTCACAAATTAATTACACTATGTAATATAAACAAAATCTAAAATATTCAAAGCTAAGAATATTAGGAAAATGTTCTTGTTTAACATATATTTTTTTCGAATCGTAAGCAGTACTCGTTTAGACGTAATTATCAGTTTAAAATCATTAATTTTCGTTAAGAAATTTCTTCATTCGGTCGCCGCGCTGGCCTAGGCCCGCGATAAAAGCTATGCAATAGCTTAAAACTAAAGATTCAAGACGGACATAAAAAGAAATCTAGCCATCTAGGTTTCTATTATTCTAGCCATCTCAGCCCAGTCAAATAGGAACAAATTTCGACGTTTGTCGGAAAAGACTGGTAATACTACTCTGTCTAAAAAGTACCGGGAATTATTAAATAAGACACACAATTTTCGTTTAATAGTCCATGTTTATTTTATCACCTTTAAAGTAGTCCCCATTTGATGCAACACACATTCGCCAGCGTTTTATCCAATCTTCAAAACACTTTTTGTAGGCGTTTTTCGGTATAGCCTTCAATTCCTTTCACGAATTTTCTTTAATGGACTCTATGGACTCAAAACGGGTACCACGAAGAGGCAATTTTAGTTTTGGGAACAGAAAGAAGTCTGACGGGGCCAAATCTAGTGAATACGGTGGTTGATCAATTGTATTTGTCGCGTTTTTGGCCTTAAATTCGGTGACAATTGCTGCTCTATGCGACGGTGCATTATCGTCGTGGAAAATCCACGAATTGTTGATCCACAATTCAGGCCGTTTTTGATGGATTTTTTTCACTTAAACGCTACAAAACGGCCAAATAATATTCCTTATTGACCGTTAGTCCTTCTGGAACGAATTCGTGATGGAACTAAACCGCGAATATCAAAGAAAACAATGAGCATCACTTTGACTTTTGAACGACTTTGTCGTGGTTTTTCCGGTTTTGGCTCGTTTTTTGTCCTCCACTCTGATGCCTGTTGACTTGTTTGCATATCAAATTCATAGACCCATAATGCGTTCTATGAATGTGGGATCAGAATCGACGCGATCCAGCATGTCTAAAGAAGTTTGTTTGCGGTACTGTTGTTGTAGAAAATTCAACTTCTTTGGAACGAGCCGAGCGGCGATGCGTCTCATGCCCAATTTATCTACCAAAATCGAGCGAATGGACTCATGAGACTTCAGGTTTAGGTCACGTGCTATCTCTTTTAAGCTAGAATGGCGATTACGGAGCACAATTTCCTTGACTTTTTCGATATTTTCGTCTTTTGAAGAGGTCGAAGGTCGCCCGGAACGAGGGTTGTCTTCGACGATCTCTCCGACGGCCCTCCTTGAATGCTTTGTACCACTCGTAGATCCGTGTTTTGGATAGAACTGATTCACCATAAGCCTTTTATAACATTCTTAGGGAATTGGTACACGAAAATCCGTTCGCAACACATAATTTAAGGCAAACTCTTTGTTCAATACGTTGGTTCATTGTGAAAATCGTGACGCACTACGGGGCGGTGCGAAGGTGGGAAGGTGAACAATTCAATTGCTGTTCTAATCAAAATGGCTGACAGTTCGCGCGCATTCTAGGCATAGAGTAAATAAAGACAGTTCTACCAACTTATTATATATTTTTTTAAAATCATTAATAAAATCTTTTTAAATTCTAAATTCCCGGAACTTTTTAGACAGAAGGTAGTTTGAAACTTGGCATAGATGTTCATTGAGGTGTGCTGTTAAACATACTACAAGTCCCCTACTCTATCTGTTGTGCTCGAGCCATCATTTTTGAAAAATGATGCTCCGATTCGTTTTTCGCTTTTATCTCGCTAACTTTAGTGATATCGGAATTATACTTCATGTAAAAATAAAGCTTATAAAATTCTCTACAAAAATGATATATACATTTTTTATATCATCTATTATTAATATAAAAACAGCCTAGTCAACTGACTAACATTTTGTATAGGAACCCTGCCTTTTGTGTAACGTAACGTAAATACGCCGCTATACCATGCGATGATTTATATTTTATATCACTAGGTACCTTTTTACCACGACAGTCCAAAAATATATATTGCTGTAATCTAGGTAAGTGTGGTTTTTCAGAATATATTTTTTTGTATGATTATAATTGTATGATTTGATCTTTTATGATTAACCGGTTGAAAGCCAGCCTTCGCGCGCAAAAAACTGCGCCTTTTTGGTCAATTTTGTAAATAAATACTAACAATATCGTGTTTTCATGAATTCTCCTTTTGATACCTAGTAATTAATCTTGTTAGTTATGTATCCTACTAATATTATAAACGCGAAAGTTTGTATGTATGTATGGATGTTTGTTACTATTTCACGCAAAAACTACTGAATGGATTTTAATGAAACTTTACAATAATATAGCTTACACATCAGAATAACACATAGGCTATAATTTATAAAGATATAGCGTGGATTATCTAAAATATAACGATAACTGTCAAGTGAGTAGGAAAAAAATCTAAGAAATTGACATTCGAAATTTAAATTCTATCCTACTATCCTACTAATATTATTAACGCGAAAGTTTGTATGTATGTATGGATGTTTGCTACTCTTTCACGCAAAAACTACTGAATAGATTTTGATGAAACTTTACAATAATATAGCTTACACATCAGAATAACACATAGGCTATAGTTTATAAAGATATATAGTTTTCTATCATCATTATCACAATTTTCCATCACCGCGCGGGTGAAACCGCTGGGCGCAGCTAGTATTATATATTTATATAATATATATGGGGGCTGGCCGAATCGGTTACGCGCGGATCTGTCAAACGACGCAAAATGCCTATGGAAATTGTTGGCGTTTGACGGGTATAAAACGTTAACTTCGTATATGTAAAAAAAATGTTACTTTTGAATAATAACAATTTTATATGGATAGGATTCTTTTTTCCTTCCAATATGAATTCCTTATCATTGAGCTGTCCGAAAATGATACCCCACTTGCTCTAATATCTATAGTCCCCCCCTCCACTTCCCCCGATACCCGCGCGGCGGCAACCAATGACTCCCGGGTTAAATTCACTCAGGACCACCTAAGGAATATTTGTGCCAAGTATGAGCCTTTATTCACAAAAGGCAGGATTCCTATACACAATTTTGCACTAAATCCCCAGCTTGATTGTGAATCGTCAGTTGACTAGGCTGTTTTAATATTAAAAATAAATGATATGAATAAATGCATATAACAGTTTTGCAGAGAATTTTATGAGCTTTATTTTTCATCTAATGCGTAATTCCCACATCGCTGAAGTTAGCGAGATATAAGCGAAACACTGAATCGGAGCGCTATTTTTTCAAGAGGCTCGAGCGCAACAGAACGGTGGACTTACAAAATAGGTGGGTTAATTATCACACGAAAATCTCTTACAACCAACCCTACTATGAAGTGTTTAAATGTATGTGTGCGCAACACGTATTTGGTTTGTGTATTGGTATGTGTCTCGGATCGACCTAACTCACGATTTAGCTCCTCTTCAGAAGTCTCCTCGTTTGGATGGCTACCCCGGGTAAGACTCTCGCGTCTCAGGCCTCACGGCTGGGGGATCGGTTTCTCTTGGTGGAAGTGCCGCCCGGCGCTAATGGACGGTTTGCGCGCCGTTCGGCGTCGCCAATCGGTTGTGCATTCTGACTAATTGCTGAAGGAGTCTGAAGACTATGGAAATATACTGTCTTCTAAGCAGCGGGGGTGGATGTTGACCTTATAAATAGGATAGAAAACGAATTTACCGCGTGAAATTTGTAGCACCCGACGTTTCGGTGACGTTGCAGCCGCCGTTGTCCAGGGTAGACTGAAGAACTGTCAAACCGTTGTTTTGCGGGTAGGCCGCGTACCGGCGGCTGCTGCAACGTCACCGAAACGTCTGCTTCGGCGGCTGCAACGTCACCGAAACGTCGGGTGCTACAAATTTCACGCGGTAAATTCGTTTTCTATCCTATTTATCATGTCAAACAACCGCGATAGTCTTGGATGTTGACCTGTTGTCATTCCATTCTTGAAACGACCTATTAGCCACCCGACCCCGAGTGGTATGACGGACAAAGGACGCCCAGGTCGGTCATAAATTCTTATTGAATTACCGCTGAAATACAGCAGGTAGAGGCCGCGTAAGCTACTTCGGTCCCGTAACCAGTCGGGAGGAGGGAGGTATCGTGAAGGTTAATTCCAGACGGAGATATCCTATCAAAACTGGTAGCCAGGGGGCGAGGTGTCCCACTGGGTTACCTTTTTAGTGCCTCGCCGTATGGCGTTGGCCTCTGGCGGGTTCGTGGTTTTTGCTGGACGTTAGATTTGTATCGTCCACAAAGTCTTGTACACTCACCTCACGGGAGATTGAACGATCATTATCGTTAAAACTTCCTGGAGTGACAGGCTTGCCATTTGTAGTCGACAAACACAAATGTGTCTTAGTATAGGTTGTACTGAGACTGAACAGCCTTAAATTATAGCACAAATCTACACTACGGTGTAAGAAGCAAAGGTATTCGAATAAGACAAAGAGGACAGATATTTGGCCGTTTTCGCTTTTTCTTTTGCTTGCATGATTTCAATCCTTGATTATACGTAAACTGCTATTATTATAAGTCTGTAAAAGCATACCTACAGACTTTCCTTTATAAATTTTCCATTCATTGTATCTATGTTTATGTTTGCTAAATCGCTTATCGAATCACGATTTGAAAACATCACAAAACGCTTTCCTTTCGCATGTTTACCCTCGGGAGTAACGTCAATATCTGCGGTCGGATTTGCAAAGTGTCTCAAGTAAGACAAGTTGACTGTAGATAAATAAATACCTACCAACTGGCTAAACGTAGCTGTATATCGGCCGCGAAAACGTTTTCAGGATACAAAACGGTGTTCTTGATTGGTCTTATGTTTGTTAACGGGCAGTGAGAGCCATTAGGGGTTTGATCGTATGAAACTTCTAGGCATTCATATTGATAGCAATCTGCAATGGTCGACTCACTTAGAAGAACTGAGCAAAAAATTAAGCAGCGCCACATTTGCCATAAAAAAATCAAATTGTTATGTGGCTTTGAAGCTTCCAAATCTGTCTACTTTGCCTATTTACATTCCCTATTAAGTTATGGCCTCATGTTCTGGGGAATGGCAGCAAATGTTATAAGGATCTGTAACGAACCTTAAGTCCATACATGCGATCAACAAATGCATCGATTTCCAGTGAAAGCTACAGACACAATTCAGCTATTATTTTGAGTCGTGCAGCTATGAATCAGCACGATGAAACAATACTTTTACTCGGAATATTTTTGGATTGCATCATTGATCGGCCTATATAAACTGGTGGAAAAGCAACCAAATTATCATTCCCTAAGTGATCACCTTACCCCAAGGTTGCGACGGCATTCGGCACTCTCTCTCACGAGTTAGGTCAACGAATCCGGCTCTTTGGTTTCCTTTCCTCATTCTCCCTGAGTCTCGAAGCATCAGTCTGTAATCCCACAGACTCGAGCCGTGCCCAGTACAAGATACTAGGAGCACACGTACAATCCTCATCCGTATATCCTCGTAACCGCAGTCGCGCATCTATTACACTCGCGTCAACGTAAATTATTCGGCAAGCGTTATAACTGGCAATATTCAAACCATCGATCAATATATTCCTTCTACTTCACATCAAAACCGCCTTTCAATACGGAGATAACTCGTAAGTTGATACCACCACCTCACACCGAACAACCTGGAGTCTTGTGAGGGGTGGTCCCTCACATATCTTTCACCTACAAAAACGAGCGATTAGAAATCTGTTTTCAATATCTTCACTAACATCTTGCAAGCAATACTTCATCGAATCTGGTATCATGATTTTGTACGTTGCGTATATATACCAAAACATCATTTATACGAGAAAAAATATCGAGAGCACTTCAACTAACTCAAATATTCATTCGCATAATACGTGAAATAAAGAGGACTTGCGTCATTTTAAGGTGCGACTGAGTAAGGTTCGGAATAGCTTTCTCTGCCAATCTTACTTATTCTACAACAAACTTCCATTACACATCAGGGGCCTTGGGGAGGTTCACTTTAAGAAAAAGGTACAGGGTATTTTGACTAAAAACCCCATTTATAGCATTGAGGATTTCGACAATATCAATTTTTCGCAGCTCTATTGACCTACTTGACTATTATTATTCCTTATTCTTTCTATTATTGACTATTTTACAATTGCTTTTGTTTCCTTCTAACTATTGGCTATTGACTATTATTATTATTACTATTTATTTGTATGTGTGTTTTTTCTATAAAATATCTTCCCGTCTGATAATTTGTGAAATTATCCAATATTTGTTTGATTATTGTCCACGTCGTGTTTTAGTACCACGTCGTGACGTGGTACTAAAACAAGAGTGGATACAAATCAGCTACCTGATTTTTCTGATTCGCGCAGCAAACCGACCGTTGGTGCGCTATGAAGATAAGCCCCCCCCCCTCACCCCGCCTAACTGGTTCGAACACGTTGCGACCAGTAGAGGTGCGATAAAAAACATTTTATGAGTTTTGGGACACACCATGTATATAGAAATTATCTCGGTATACTTGATAGTTTCTCAATGACCAGGGACAGGGATTTATAGTAGTCCACGAACCACTGTGTTGAACATTTTGAGGAATTCACGTAGTATCAGGGATTAAAGTGAAAATAATATTTTGATGAAAATATAGCAACAATTTATTTGTACCCTAATAATATTTTTACATAATACGTACTAAAAAATAATATCCTTATTGAACTAGAGTAACCATCCTTTACATTTGAAACGTACCATGGTAAAAATTTCAAGGTGAAGTTTGAGCAGACATATTTTTCAATTTACTTACGAAACAGTTACTACATAATTTTTTTTTCTCCTAATTGCAGTCCGAGACAGATGAAATAAAATTAATTTTAATATTATTGGAAAATCTTAATATAAACAAATATGTATATGTAATATTATGACAGTGTAGAATCAAGCTGCACGATATTGAGGTGGACCCCACTAGGTAGTCCCGCTAGACCAACAACGACTGGGGCGGAAAATAATAAAGCAATCACATAATAGTTAGCTTAGGATATCATTTCCCGATAGTTGAATTTTAACATGTTGTCGGGAAAATATATCGGTTTCTATCGGGAAAACCCCGGGAAATTTTAAACAATAAAATCGCAAAACGAACGGATTCTGTATAGAGAATTGCTCGAGATTGCTTGCTTGCGGCAATATTAACGTTTAGCAAGGCGACCCCGCAACCATACATGAAAATATTTATGCAACCGGATCTCTTGTTGTCATTTGTTCATTGTTTGTTTGTTTCTACTCTTTATTGTGAATGTTCACAATGGGCGTGTTTATTGTCATATGACAATCTATTTCATCCAACCCTAATATGAAGCATAAGTGCGTGTAAGTGTGTGATTTGTATTGCATTAGCTCGACAGAATTGAAATGCAATTCCGTTAATTTTATCTCAACGGAAACTGATGACCCAGCCGGGAATCGAACCCGGAACCTTACAATGTAAGATCAGGCCACCTAATCACTATGCCAACGTTATATATTAAATTTCGTAGACATGAAAATAAAAGTATTGTGAAGTTTGACTTTGTATCCTAATTCACAATTACCTACATATCTTACAAAAAAGTGAATGACACATTGGTCCTCCTTGTAGTAGGTACCTATTTGCTAAGACGACAAACTTTGATTTTATTTCACACATTTGCCGGAAGTTTTATGTTTTTTGAGATCGTGTTTATGGCCAAAAGCATGCTTGCATTTTAAACAAATAAACGGCCGAAAATATCGGTGAATAACATTTATATGTTTAATTAGATTTCCCTTTTCGTTGAAAGATTTGTTGCATTCCGCACAAGTAAACTTCTTGTTGAGATGGATTGAGTTTGTATGTCTCGTCAAATTCCCTCGCAATGCAAAACTGCGATTGCATTTCTCACATTCGAATGGCTTTAATTTACGATGGATAGAATTGACGTGAGTATTCAAATGGACTCGAGTAAAAAAAGCACGTTTGCATTGATTACATTCATATTCTCTGACTTTACGATGAACTTGGTCTATGTGCTGTTTAAAGTTCACCTGATTTGGGAAAACCTTGTCACATTCATCACACGAGAAGATATTCACCTGTCGGTGGATGAAGTTGACATGTTTATTCAAGTTGCCGAGCGTCGAAAAAGTTTTCTCGCACTCCTCACAGGCATACCTCAGTTTGTTGTGGACTGATTTGATATGTTCCTTTAAATTTCCACTCTTTGTAAATGCTTTGTGGCACTCCTCACATTTAAACTTCTTTTTCTTATGCACCGCACCAAAATGATCAATCAGATATATCCTCTGACTAAATCCATGGTTACATTCAACGCAAATAAATTTCTTTATTTTTTTGGGCGTATCTGGTTTGACCTCTTTTGTAGCAATATCCTGCTCCTTTTCCTTACTGACTGATTCTACAGGTTCGTTTCGTTCGCGTTTTATGATACAAACAGGTTCCTCCTCAAATTCGAGAATGTGCCCTTCATGGGAACAGTTTGGCTGTTCTTCTTTGGGGTCAATATAGCTCTCTGGTTTCAATACTGGTTTGACCTCTTTTGTAGCACTATCCCGCTCCTTTACCTTACTGACTGATTCTACAGGTTTGGTTCGTTCGCGTTTTATGATACAAACAGCTTCCTCCTCAAATTCGAGAATGTGCCCTTCATGTGAACAGTTTGGCTGTTCTTCTTTGAGGTCAATATAGCTCTCTAGTTTCAACACTGGTTTGACCTCTTTTGTAGCACTATCCTGCTCCTTTTCCTTACTGACTGATTCTACAGGTTCGTTTCGTTCGCGTTTTATGATACAAACAGCTTCCTCCTCAAATTCCAGAATGTGCCCTTCATGGGAACAGTTTGGCTGTTCTTCTTTGAGGTCAATATAGCTCTCTGGTTTCAACACATTATTGTCTACCTTGACAAAGAAGTCTGACTGCTCCTCTTCGTGCTCGGCTTTGATTTCTATTTTCATTGTAATGTTAGCGTTAGTTTCGTTGTTTCCTTGCATTTCCATGATGATTACACTTTGTATTATTAAGATATCGTAATAAAGTTAATAGACATCGTTTAGAAATGACACATTTTAATTCGTTTGACGTTTCGTTTTTAGTGTTGCCATAGCTTTGAAAGTGAATTTATGTAGAAGCTAGAATTTAAAAGAACTAAAATAAAATAATATTAATGGCAAGTGTAAGAATATTCAGTATCGCGATAAATTGCACTGATAAATATAACCGTATTGCAAATAATGAGCGTCGAAGACATCAACATTATTACAAATACTAGTTTTTATCTCATTGATTTGAATATAAGGTTTTACCTTCGACCTGTCCAAACCCATTTGCTTATCATAATAATGACCAGTACCTATCACTTCTTTCCTTTGAAGTTGTAGATAAATCTGAATTTAAGCTAGGAACGGTAACCTTGTCTCCTAATTTTACGTATCTGGGTTACATTGGTAATTGCAAAAAACCGGCCCTAAAACCAGTCTAAACCGGTTCAGGAAGAATATCGCTTTGAACCTGTTTTTAAGATAAAAAAGAATTAATTGTAATTAATATAGTAACAAATAGTAAAATATAATGATATGGGACATTTAAAAATTCTAAACGTCGATTCACCATAGTTGGTAGCGTTACAACACTCTAAAGTTGACAATTTTTTTGCGCAAAACCATTAAGTTACAGTCTGACCATCAAGAGTAGAAATCGATTCGACTTAGGGAGAAAATATTTTGAATTGACAACACTAGTTAGTTAGTTAGTTAGTTGTACTGGGCGTTCCTCCGCAAGTCGACATCCAGTGTGCCTATTTTGCGTGTAACGGGGGTAGCGCTATTCCACCCACCCCAGCTCCTCGACGAAAGCCAGCAGGGCTTTCAGGTTTCCTGCTGCCTCGCGCAGGGTGCCTGGAGTCCCAAGGTGTTTTGTCCTGTATACTTCTACCTGTTTACAATCTAGCAGAATGTGTTTTGTGGTTTCTTCCGCCTCCATGCATGCTCTGCACATAGGGCTATTCGTTCCGCCCATGTTGAAGAGGTGTTTGTTTAGTGTGTTGTGTCCTGTTATCAGTCCCACTAGTTTGCGTAGTTGGGGCCTTTTTGTCCTTAGAAGTGTTTTGGTAAGTTTGTGGTTGTATTCCACTACTATTTCTTTGGTTTGTCTGCAGGTGTCTATCTCTTTCCAGTGTGTTTGATGTAGTTGTTTGTAGTGGCTGTCAAGTTGGTTGTTTATGTGCGAGTAGGGTAGGGGCACGATAGGTTCGGGTCCGTATGCCGGTGTGTCTGAGCCCTTACGGGCTAGTTCATCCGCAGCATCGTTTCCTCTTGAGTTACTGTGTCCCTTGATCCATTTCAGTGTCACCTTATTGCCTTTTCCGCATACCTCGAGGAGGCTTTGGTGGCATTCGTATATGAGCCCAGATGTAAATCTATCGCTTCCCAGTGCCTGTAGCACTGACCTGCTGTCCGATAGAATACATATGTTTTCGTGTTTTAGCTGCCGCTGTTTCACTGCGTTGCAAGCTTCTATTATTCCCATACATTCTGCTTGGAAAACTGTGTTGTGTGCTCCGAGTGGTTTGAAGATGTGTATGTTTAGGTCTTCCGAGAAGACACCACATCCTGTACCTTTGTTGGTTTTTGATCCATCTGTGTAGATTCTTAGGTCCGTTTGATTCAGTGCTTCTTTTGAGTCTTCTGTTAATGATATGGCATATTCTTTCCAGAAGATCATAGTTTTGGGTATTCTGTCGATTGCCGCTTCCAGCATTGGAAAACTTGACAGTATATTATCATATATATTCGTGTGCGGTGTTTTATATTTGGTCCATAAGTTTAGATTCTTTAGACGAAGAGCCGTTGCGGCTGCTTCTTTTTGTATATGTAGGTGTAGTGGTAGAAGCCCTAGCATGATTTCCAGCGCCGCTGTTGGAGTTGTTCTCATGCAGCCGGTCGCTGCTATACATGCTAGCCTTTGCATTTTCTGTAATTTGTTGATTGCAGTAGTGAGTTGGGTGCGGGGCCACCATACTACAGCTCCGTAGCTTATCATTGGTATTATTATCATTTTGTACAGCCACAGTATAATGTG
This sequence comes from Micropterix aruncella, assembly GCA_944548615.1. Taxonomy (NCBI): domain Eukaryota; kingdom Metazoa; phylum Arthropoda; class Insecta; order Lepidoptera; family Micropterigidae; genus Micropterix; species Micropterix aruncella. The sequence continues at coordinate 18,228,823 of OX155963.1, forward strand.
TGGGGCTAGTCCCCATTTCTTGCCCACCATTCTTCGGCATTGCCAGAAGGCGACTGTTGCTTTGTTTAGTTTGTTGTCTAGGTGTTTATTCCAGTTTAGTTTTTCGTCCAAAGTTATTCCTAGGTACTTTACTTCTTTAGAGAGCGTTAGTCTGGATCCAAACAAGGTTGGCATTTTGTATGTACCCAATTTACGTTTATGTGTGAAGAGAATGGTGACAACACTAACCCTTACATCAAACGAATGTTGTAGGTACTTTTAGTTCAGTTCATGAAAGTGCGTTCATTTTGTCATTAATTCTCGTTATTCGTATTCTTTTGTGTAAAAATAAATAAAATTATTCGAAGCGAAGCGAGATAAGTTCTTTTCAATGTATAGAAAAGATGCTAAACGGAATACAAAGCAAGTAGGTACACTTCTTACAGATTTAGAGGATCTTCACAAACGCGTCGTGGTTTTCACAAGTAATAAAACACTTTATATTTTGTATTTAACTAAATTATGAAGACTTGTTGTAGTTTATACTTGCAAGATGATAAATTTCACCCTTCTAGACAGTATTTTGTATAATATTTTGAGGTTATGTTTGGGAAATCATTTCTTGTTTAATTTAAGCAAAACCTATCTACGAATTGTGAAAGTCTCACTTGATTGGTTTTATTTTTATCGATTTCAGGAAAATCCGAAAGCACAGTTCGTCGTATAATAAAAAAATGTCATAAAAATTTGTCGCGGCAATTTTGAAACACCTGCGAAACATAGGAAAGGCCGGCTTTCCTATGTTTCCTAGGTGTTTTGATATTTGTGCCATATGTCAATAGGTGTAATTTTTCTATGCTGTACGCAAGGAGGTACAAACTTTACGAAAGTTATAGACTATCGTTAGGGAGGATTTGGGTTTTACTGGTGCTCGGGAACAGTTACCTACTAAAAATTTCGAAAAAAAAACGAGTTGTATTATAAAAAATGTGCAAATAATAGAAGAAGCTCCGGGGTGTTATTACTGCACGGGCGTTTTTTCTGTGGGTTAATCAGTACAAAGTGGTAAGCAATTTTTATAAAAAAAGAGAAAAATCCAAAAAAAAAATTTTTCGTTTTTTTTTTATTTGAAAATTTGAAATAGTTGACTGTTAAATAAAGGTTTGAGAAGCGTTTGAGCGCGGTGCGCTATCTTGCGGTAATAAGCAATATCAGCGACATTTTACCAACCGCTAGATAGCGCATCTTGATCATAGCTTTTCAAACTTTTTTCAATGTTTTTAAAAAAAAAAAAAAACTCTTGCAGTGCAGTGCAGTGCAAATCTCATTTCAGTGGCATGAACAGTTATTACATTATATATTAGGCAAGTTTAGTTTCAGTGAATTTTCAAAACATTTTACAAAACAAATAAAACTTGTAGTCAAAAGGTTTGTTTTAAAGCTTTTGACGAAATGTACTAGCGTTTTAATAGCAAGCACATGAAATGGCTCGATTAAGATATGAATATCCCGGAGATAGAACCACCACAGTTTACATGATCAGTACAAAAGCGTTCGTAGCAAAAGATGCTAGGCAGGCCAAGCAGATTGTTCGAAGAGAGTTGTCAACGCAGTAAGCAAAGACAAGTTAAACTGTTTCTATCAGGTCTTAGTTCTGAAGAACTTTGATGCATAATCAAGCTTAGTGAAATCAGACAAGAGAACTACAGACCAATATGTGAAATTTACCATCCAATCTTTGCCCAACAGTTTGAAAAAAAATATATAGTGGTGCATGGTCTTCCTCTGTTACTTTAAAACCGTACAGCCCTGAAGAAGCTCTAGGTTGTATAGTGAATCTTGGGTTGACAAAAGAAGAAGATATTACAATGAGACTTGAAGCAAAAGGTGAACGGGCTGATCTATCCCTCATATTATGTGATAGCAAAGGCCAAATGGAAGTGTTATCCGGCAAATATTAAAATATTGAAAAAGAGACTGTGGTGCAACTGCTGGATCTAAAGATACACATACACATCTGCTAGATCTACACATACATACTACACAATATCGCTTCAGGAAAACATAGAAAATCAACATAAATAATAACAGATTTATCCGGACGTTAGTATTACGGATCCCATTGTGATATTATGACAAATACGCGGAAGAAACAAAAGAATATAAAACACAATTCAATGAAGTTGTATTAAACATGGTAAGACTGCCTTTTTAATGTGTTGGTGATGATGATGATAAGGATGATAAAGATGTGTATGTATAATAATGTTTTTATCAAAACTGTTTAATATGTACCAATGCTACTATTATTTTGAAATCCAGAAATAATTTAATATGATTTAAAAAAATCAAATACTATGAGCACCTAACCTCAACTAATCACAATTAGTTATTTTCTAGAAGATATTTATTAGGTAGTCCCCTTAAAAGCATTTCTGACAAGAAAAAATAAAGTTTTTTATTTTTATCGTCATAAATTGATAATTTGGCATTATGTGCGACGTCTTTCTTTGCTCGCGTCCACGAACACACTGCGCACTGATCATATAAATAAGATGCGGAACTCAGTACATTTGAATCGAAATTCACTTTTGTTAGTACCGGCGACTATAATATAGCCAACAGCACAAAAACCGCATTGCAGCCAACCATCGCAATTTCTTGTAGAATGTGTCTGTCACACTCTTTTTCAACACTCTGGTTTTAGCAGAATGGCAACCCTCTGGTCTTGCGAAATGGCAACATCTGACCAATGCAATAGTTAAGCATTGACCAGCCTATTTATCGATATCGATAAAAACGCCACAAGCCAGCGCAGCCCACCTATCGATATCGATAAAAACGCCACAAGCCAGTGTAGCCCACCCTTACTGGATACATAAATCGATAGAAATAAAAACAAAATTACGAATCAAGCATACGGTTTATTGATGTCTCGTATTAGAATAAATATTAATACTATGAAAAAATGTGCCATTAAAAATACTGCCATAAAAGACACTCACACCCTCAGGTTCTCCTCTCTTGCGCCTAATTAGTCCGCAAACTATACATTTCTTATACATCGTCACTTTCCGAGAGGCGGCACAAAACTCGAAAAACCCAAAATGAAGCCGGTAAGACGTAAAACACAAGTGACGCAGCAAACGGTAAGCAAACAACGCACATAAGACGCACCATTGATCACACGCACGACTGACAGCAGAGCGGAAGCGGTGTGCGGACGCTATGCGTGCGTATGCGCAGCAAAATGCCCAGTATGTGTGATGGACAGAGCAAAGACAATATACAGCTCGCGGAAAAGTGGGCAGACGCGTCTCGCAGGCTGACAACCGCATTTCGTGTTATTGTGGCATAGTTAAGTTGCCACCTTGATAGCCTCTGGCTCCATACAAATTTTCTTTCTATGGAAGTGGCCGCCCACTGACACTGCGGTCCAATTTGTGTTCGCAGCATTTACCGCCACTGCTTCGAGCGCTCGCCGCGGAGCGTGCATCGTTGCACGCTCCAGAAGCGCGGACGTATCCACTACTGGAGTAGTTGCAGATGCGTGGAGCAAAGTTGGTGCGCGAAGCTAATGGATACCCACATTTACAATGGTCATCATTTAGTTTCAAGTATCAGTTAGCAGTTGTGTTTCATTTTGTCTGCCTAAGGAAGACAATTTAGACAAGCTGGAAACAAGGCATTAGGGCAGGAACTATCAGAGCAGGAATTTGACCATCTGCAACCCTTAATTCCATCGCCGTAACTATACCCATCTTGCCGTGTAAACATCGAAACGCCACACGGCTTCAACAGATTGACAAGAGTCGCAGAAAAAAAGTTTCTATGAAAAATAAGGGGAAAATAAATAAAAAAGAAGGGCGGCGGCGCGGCGGCGCTGCGTGTCGTGCCGCCGGACGTGCGGGAGGGAATATGGCCGGGGGAGATATTCAGTCGCGGATATCTGAGCCAGTCATCTCGGGCATTCCCGGGGATTCCCGCGGGAGGAAAGTTGGGCGAAACGTTAACATCTGAAAGGACGCACGCGTCTCCTTCCCGCGGGGACGACTCCGCATAAACTCACTTCAAAGAAACTTTTCCCGAGTTTCCATTGCTAAAGAGGAGGTACGTACAGTATCTCCGCGGCGCTACTTCGGAACACGGTCGAATGATACTCAACAACCTTGATTGCTCACGATGGATGGTGATGGGTCGATTCAAGGCCTCATATGAAGGGTTACGGGGAAACGATCAAAGTTTGTTTGTTTGTTGGTTTCTACTCTTTATTGTGACAATTCACAATGGGCGGATTTATTATCATACGACAATCTCTTACACTGCGTGTGCGTGTAACATGTGAAGGAGGAACACACGGAGGAATGCCCACCGGATGCTAAACGTTGGGCTAAGAAAAGCGTCGGTAGCCCCATGGTACATCCGAAACGAGACTCTGGAACGCGACTTGGACTCTGGAACGCAACTCTGGAACGCGAAACAAGAGCCCGCGGAGGAATAAGTGAAGCGCCTCGCACGTGCCGTGCACCGAAGAGCCCGACACCTCGCCGCACAAGCACATCCGTGAGCTCGCTCCACTCCACACCAGGCCGCCGGAAATCCGCGAAACGTACCCGCGCAGACTGTTAGATTAGCAGCCGCCAGCACTTGAATCGCAGCACAGCAGTCATTCGCCGCAGAAGATGCCATGTACTCCAGTCTCATAACCTGTCACCATAAGGCGCCTGTACCACCGGTGGTGTACATTTGGTGGTGAACGGTTTCGTGCAGCTTGGGCCGCAATCCATTTTGGTCTCGTATCGGCTCAACTCACGATTCAGCTCCTATTTAGAAGCCTCCTCGAGTGGAAGGCTACCCCGGGTATGACTTCCGTGTCTCAGGCCTCAGAGCTGGTGGACCGGTTTCTCCCGGCGGGATTGCATCCCGGCGCCACTGGACGGTTTGCGCACCGGTCGGCGAAACCAATCGGTTGTTCATTCTGACTAATTGCTGAACGGGTATGGAGACTACGGAAATACACTGTTTCCTAAGCAGCGGGGGTGGATGTTGACCTGTTGTCATGCCACTCTTGAAATGACATTGGGCCACTCAATCCCGTGTGGCACTACTAGCAAAGAACGCCCAGGTCCGCGATAAATTCTAACTAAATTACCGCTGTAATACAAAAGGTAGAGGTCGCGTAAGCGACTTCGGACCCGTAACCAGTCGGGAGGACGGAGATATACTGAAGGTTAATTCCAAACGGAGATATCCTGCTAAAACTGGTAGTCAGGGGGCGAGGCTGCCCGCTGGGTACAAAATATTCAATTGATAAAATAACGAATTATACCACATAATCATGTAAATCGAATTTGACTATACCAAGAGTAGATATTTCTATCAACTGGCTTATTTTAGAAAAAAATATTAAAATGGGCCTGACTCACGTAAATAGCAGCTAAAAAGCAATTGACCAGCGGAAGACGTCACGGGCCTTGGCCAAGTCCCGTCGACTAAATCACATAACGAAATGAACGACTCACGGTTCGGCTCGTAGCGGAGCTCCTGAGTACCTACACAGCGCCTGTGACATTGCACACAGGGACGGCTCGGAATTGCACGCAGCGGTGCTCTTTGTTGACCCTCGCTGTAGCAACGTTCGTCTGCAGTACTAGGAGTACCGGCAGACAATCCGACTCAAGTTCATAGTTTACCGCCTACATAAACGGTTGCGCCACATTATGCAGGAGGTCGACATCGAGTACTTATGATAGTGTTTGGCTGCCACCAAATTACAGGTTTATTGTTCCAGCCCAGCGACCATGAACACTATTTAACACATCACTTCATCATCATCATACGACTATGTACTCATCACTTCAATAATTTGAGAGATTGTAGGCACAGTATACCCCTAAACACTTGTGTTGTAGGTAATGACGAGATATTAATTTATAAGTGAATTTTACAAGAAGTTGTAAAGTTGGCCCGCCCATGCGTAGTCGATTGTTAGTTTCTACAATCATCTCAATTTTCGAGAAAGAAAGGTAAGACGTTGCCGCTTGAGAGTATTCAACTGCCTTTACTATTGGAGCTAAGGGGCCCTTGCTGAGTTCACCACGAGGACCCATTCTGTTCAGGGTTGGTCACACTCACGGGTCAACACCCATACGACGGCCTCCACGCATGAAGTGCGAGCCTGGGTAGGACTCTGGCCTTAGGGTTAGTTTCCCTTAGGAATCAACCTTCTGGCGCTCCTGGACGGTCTGCGCTCCGTGCGGCATAAGCCAATCGATTGCGCACTCTGAGTAACAGTCAGGGGAGTCTGGAAGCAGTGCTGTTTCCTATAGAGCGGGGATGGTTGCGGACCTTACGGCGACTGCTCTTGAAACGACCATCGGCTACCCGATCCTGGGTGAACAGCCGGGCAAAAGATGCCGTGGTCCGCGATATATTCGGTATACACTGTTTCACCGCTTCGTAAGGGAGAGGACCGCGCAAGCGACCTCGATCTGGTAACCAATGGAGAGACCGGAGTAATCTGGTCGCAATTGGAAGTAAGGGCGTGAGTGTAAGACCGCTGGGTAACACTCCTGGCTATCTCGCGGTTAAGGCGTTGACCTCTTACGGGTTTGTGGCGGGGTTTGACGGTGGACTGTTTTGTCCAAGTCTTCTGCGCTCACTCCAGGGAGATAGAATGACTAATCGTTAAAACTTCCTGAGGTGACGGGCTCGCCCGTTGTAGTTGACAACTCTAGTTGTCTTTACTATTTGCATGACGACTAGGTATTTGTGTTTTGCTGCTCAAGAACGGTGGAACAAAATCGGCGGAGGATTTAACTTAATAGACATTTGCGTGCTGAGATTTTTTCTGTGTTATCTAAATATACATATATACATATGCTCATTTCTATAATCCTTGTTTCCATTTTAGTGGTATGCATCGACGCTACATACCTAGTACATTCAAAAGTTCTGTTACACCAATGAAGTCATCCACTGTATAAGAACCATTGATCGCATCCACTTCATCTTGATTGATAACTGACAAGGGACATTTACCATACCTCTGGGCGTAAAAAGATTTCTGCGTCAATTGTTTAAAATCATGGAATGAGGCGATATTGGAAATTATGTTGTTATAGTTGGCTCACAAAAATGTGGCAGGAAGCCGGGTGATAGATATCTTTCGGACTGTGCAGCCACTCAGACTTAATCGGGGATACTGGTGGAGTATTCGTCGATCCAAGGTCTGGACGTCCGCACAATATGAGAACTCCCATGGCTTTCAAAGCCGTGGAATTCGAATTCGTCGAAAACCGCTTCAAAAGCAGAATATTTCGGTTTGAGAGATAAACATCTCGGCGGTATTCATCTAGTAGCACATTATAAAAGGTGACTTAGGACTCCGAGACAAATGGCATACCGCAGGCGTTGAAGAGCAGGTATCTACTCACGGAGGCGTTGAAGAGCAGGTAGGCTTCGAGTTATTTATACGAGCGCGAGTCACGCACACAAACGCGAACACGTCAATGTATTGAATAGCGTAGATTTCTCCACTGTACGAATGCTCCCTGTGTACGAAGCCTACCTGCTCTCCCCTAGGCCCTAAATTATTTAAAATTAATTAAAACGTGAGAGCGCTCTGAGAGTTACGCTACATATGATTTACCCCCTTATACCACCGCTGCGCAAAGACGGTTATTCTGTGCTAGTGCTGCGATCGATTGCGCCCGGCAGCCCGGCGCGAGCGAACGTCGAATCTGCCTGGCGCTTCGTCAACGCTGGATTTTTTTTTGGTCAAACCCTACAAAATTGACCCTGCCTATTTCTTCGCGCGTTCGCCCATTTCGGATATTTTTCTGAGGTCTCATCGGTAGATTTCGATATTTTATCATTAGTCATTGTTCAATTTGAGAAGGAGAACTTGTATAGCATATGTTATATGAACCAGGCGACCATTTTTCATACATACCCTACGCTAAAAATACTAGTTGTCAAAAACAAAAAACGAAACGCCTTTTCTATAATAACATCAAATTATATCCTTAGATATCCAATGTCATTCTAAAACGCGTTAAAAATAGAGACAGACTCGATCGGGATAAGACAGAGATAAACAAGATCCTGGCAATATCATCCTGGCAAATAGAGACAAAGAAGATCCTGGCAATATCATATTTCACCATGAATACCGTACCTATAGAGATTTGTGCAGGGAAATAATCAATAATGTGAATAACCATTATTATGGGACAACATTACAGGAGTGTCATCTGACGTAAATAAAAACTGGCATTTCATCAAGGACATGACAAATACGAAAAAATCGGTTGTGTCACTCCAAGACTTTTCGGGCAAGTTGTCAAGGACTGATTTCATAATTGATCATAAATGAATATTATTTTCATAAATAATATCGATGATCTTCATCTCTCGGCCAGTGGACGAGCTCGGTTGGGTTCCATTGCAACGGCCTCGTTCGGCGCGGTTCGTTTCTTGGATAAGAGCGTGGTTAGGCCACTGGAGTAAATAGTATAAGAGCGTGGTTAGGCCACTGGAGTAAATATTTGATTAAAATGTATAACGGAACTTAGATAATATTATTGCAGCTATTATATACGATATTCCAAGCAAAATTTCAAGGCATCTGTGTACCAAATTTTAAGTCTCTAAGTCCAATATTTCGAGGATGATATATGAGCAGTGCAACGGATTTCTACCACAATCTTTTTAACTCTTGCCATGACGAAATGATGCCTGTATGCCAAGTTTCGGCTCAATCGGGTTAATCGGGACACAGAGACAGACAGACACACAGACAGACTTCAATCTGGAAATTGTCTTAATCGTCTCAGAGGGGCTCAAAATGGATATTTCCGTCTTTATCTCAAAAAACTTTTTTTTACGCTGTCACAACACTTCCCCTTCTGGTCGGTTGGTGGGCCGGGAAAGTAAAACTGTTAAATTATATTTTGTTTCCCGTAATGTCGCAAAAACGAAATACAAATACAAACTTTTGTTTGCCAGTTGAGTCTCTCGAAAGCTCCTGTATTTGCTTTGGGACTTACATAATATATGCATAACCTGAATTTCATATAGCCATATAACCCATGCCAAATTTACATAGCTTTGTTGATTTGCATGTGTCGGGTACACTGGCGGTGTCGACGTCACGCTTGCGAAGTTGGGTTGAGGTGAAAATTCGATTTGACCACTGGGAAATTAATTCAACGGCTGGCCGGCACTAAAACGATCACCCCAATGTCGCAATATGACATAGTAATTTAGCACCCGCAGGGTGAGTGGTCGATTGGCTATGTGCGAGTTGCCCTTCGCTACATCAGAATCTATTGACATCTCTCTTGTAGGGTAGTTAGTTCCTGCGCTCTTCCTCATTTATTCACTAGTTAAAAACAAAATTTTGAGGCGAAAGTCGAATTATAACAATATTAAGTTTTTGTTATTTTTTTTGTTCATCTAGAATATAGACATGCAAAAATCAATATCTTAGTTTGTTGCAGGCAAAATTACGCTCGCTATTACCGGCGCTGGAACCATGCAACGCACCAACGAGCTGAGTGAACTTCAAGCTGTGAAAGACTTTGTCTATCTGGGCTCCATGATATCCAACGACGGAAACTGCGAAAAGGAGGTGTCGCGCAGAAGCCAGAATGGGAAGATCGGCCATGAGTAAGGTAGAAATGCTGTGGAAGAATCGGGGTATAAAGTAAGCGGACTAAGGTCAGGCTGGTTCGAGCTCTGGTTTTCTCGATCTTTCTCTATGCATTGGAGACATGGACCCTGAAGGCTCGGATACGCACCAAAATCGATGCACTGGAGAAGTGGTGTTGCCGTAAAATGCTAGGAATCCCATTGACAGCACGCCGCACAAACAAATCTGTCCTGGAAGAACTCGGCATCCAAGTGAGGCTCTCCACCGTATGCATGCAGTTCTTCGGTCATGATTCCAGGAGAAACCCAGAGAATCTGGAGAAAGAACTTTCCGGGGGTCAAGTGGAGGGAAGAAGAAACAGAGGCAGATCATCGGCCAGATGGAACGACCCCATCAAAGAAGTTACAAAAGGGTCAATACAATCGGCGACCCGCCACGCAGAAGACAGGTCGAAGTGGAGGAGCCTCGTAGTCAAACTGTTGTCTAGTGGCCACGATCCTCAGTAATGATTGAACGACGGAGAAGAAGATTACCGGCGCAAACAAATACCGCCAACATTTTCTCAAAAACAGTTTTTTTTGCTATTGCAACATGATGAGACTGGATCATTGACGTATAAGTACTAGACCTTGTGACCAGCCTGAGAATGCGTCAGCCGAATAGAAAGAGACAGCAGCATATAGTACTCCCTCTATCCTTGTCTAATCGCGTATGCACGGGCACACGTACATATATCACCATGGCAACGCTTCGACGCCATAAGTCTTCTATGCTATGGATAAACGCGCATGCGCAACTAGACAATGACAGAGGAGGGCCCCACATGCTATCGCTATCTATTCGGTGTACCGTAGCGTCCGTAGCCGCGTTGACACCGGTTCTCCTCGTTGTTATCGAAGTTAAGCAGCGTCGGGCGCGGTCAATACTTGGATGCAGGCCTGAGTGTTTGACTGCGTGATGCTATAAATGCCCACCTAGAAGATATTACCGGCAGCAAGGCGGGTTCCACGAAAAAGCATCAGCGTTGTGGGTAAAAAAAAAACGCGTTCACTCACAGCCCGCCTTTTCTCTAATCTATACCTCTGTGGACTGGTCGCCCTCGTGATAATCAAATATTTTCATCAATGCCGTAGTCAGGCAAGTCTTCCAATGGGGAGGGGGAAGGCAACCCGCATTCAACACTTTACTTGATTCAAAACCGGTTTTCCGTTTTCTAGTAACGATGCCTTGTTAAAAATCAAAAGAATCAAAAGCCTAATTATTGTACGTCCGGCATGTTCAAACCAAAATAATGCAAAACGGACAACGAATTCGAGAATGCCGCCATAGTAATTAATGTTCTACATAAAATGACTTATCCAATGATATATGACTCATCGCTATTGGTGATCGATACCAAAACGCCCATCATCCTTTCTTTTATAGAACAGAAATTTCATAGGTAGAGATCCAATAGTAGTTACCTATATTAGGTTTTATATGAGGCTCAAGCCTAGGCGTACGGCAATACCCTCCTCTCGCTTACACTTAGAGAATTAACTGGGCAACAGAACCCCAGCCTTTACTAATATCATGGAAGCACTTTAGCAATAACGCTGAGAAAGATTCAAAGGTGAATCATAAGGGATTATTCAATTACTTTTCTTTTACTTTGCTCCGTTTCTATACATTCATTGAAGAAAAATCGTAGATGGAAAAAGGCATTGGTAAATAATATTCCGAATACTAAAAACGCAGTATTCCTAGGATAAATTTATTTATTTATTTATTTATAACGTACAAGAAAAAAAATACAAGGACATGCATACTGTTGTACATGAGGAATAATTAAGAACAAACATTACTATAGCGAAAAACATAGCTCTGTGCATATAAATATGCTGCTCTGTGCATATAAATAAGTTAATTATCCCTGGAACTTCTTTATACATACATCGTGATAAATTATTTTTAAATATATCAATATGATTTTAGTTACCGAAAAATTGTGAACAACAACCAATAATGAATAAGATAAAAACGAATGTACCGTGTGTATATATTATAAAAATATTTTTAAGTACCAATCATATTTTAATTTCTGTAATGGCAATCGTTTTTTATTTAATTTTTACTTGTTGTGTATTTACTTGTTGGCTAGTAGTGAATAGTCGTAGATATTGGTGGAAAGAGAATAGTTTACCGACGATCGTAGTTTTATGTCCTATACTTATATACTTCTGATCCAATTTTGGCCAGATTACACTGATATAAAAAGCGACACAACGAATTTACCGCGTGAATTTTCTAGCACCCGTTGTTTTGGCGATGTTACAACCGCCGTTGTTCAAGGTAGACTGAAGTACTGTCAATCGACATCTGCGGATAGGCGGCAAACTGCAGATGCTACTTCGCAGATTATAACGGTGGTGGGTTGGTCGGTACGGCGCGCGAGAATGTTGAAATTCCGCCTTGCACATAGCACTCACTGTATCTTGTCGAAGACAAAACACTCACTGTGACATAAGTGCTACAAACTTCACGAGGTAAATTACTTTTAATCCTATTCATAATGTCAAATAACTTGAGCGCGAAAGGTACGAGCTCCTGCAACTCATTATGATGGACAAGTTGCAGGGAAGAGGAAACCAGGTAGACGGAACTCTTGGTTGGAACATTCGAGAATGGACTGGGATTACGAGTGTCGCCGAATTGTTTTGCCTGGCAAAGGACAAAAAGAATTGTGCAGAGCTGACTGCCAACCTTCACTAGTCGGAGAGGCAAGAAAAAAAACATGATTTTGTTTTTTTATTTTTTTTTCGTACTGATTCATCCACTATAAGGATGTCACTAATAAAAAACTCACGGTGTATATAAGTATCTATACGTGCACTAACACCCCCATACAAACCCCTACAAACATGTTTTAGATGGTTGAAAACATGCCGTCGTGAGTTTGATTCCCATGTCTGGCTTTCGAAGGGTTAAAAAAATTATAAAATGACGGTGACTAAGTCAACTGGGCGCCAATGTTGCGTAAAGGGCAGCCAGCATCCCGTTGGCGTAGTCGAAGGAGTTCGGGGCGCTGCGTCGACAATACCCTCAGGGATTCATATCGCGAAATATAATAAATCTTATTTTGTGACTCAAAGATGATACCCGCTCCCGGGTATTCGTTATTCCCTTAGTGAAACTCTGTATTTCATATTTATTTATTTTATTCCACTTGGGATTTGTGGTCGGACAAGTCATTATTTACCTCTGTGATGACAATACTGACTTCAATATTTACTTAGTAAAAGGTCCTATTTCAATTATATAGTAGCCGAAGCCTATTTCGATTATACAGTAGAACTTACTGTAAATAATATTTTATCGACTCCAGAATACTGACAATGTATTTGGCAAACATGTTTCAGCGTCTTACAAATGCTGGAAGTCTTCTAATAGATACCTCGGTAAATGATGACATTCATTCCCATAACAAGCATAGTCGATTCCTGTTATGTGTCAGATTAGCCAAGATTAGGCAAGAAACAATCAAAGAAATGTAAATAGGATAGAAACGAATTTACCGCGTAAAATTTGTAGCACACGATGTTTCGGTGACGTTGCAGCCGCCGTTGTCCCGGCGGCACAACGGCGGCTTATTACCAACTTCACGCGGCAAATTCGTTTCTATCCTATTTATAATGTCTAACAACCGCGATAGTCTTCGATTTTATAATCAAAGAAATGTTGATATAACCCACCCTTTTAATAAATTGAACGAACTTAAAGAGTACGTCTTTCAGTAGTTCCATCTTTATTAACTTTTTTGTACTTGTGCTTTTATTAACATTGCTAAATTTAAAAAAAAATGTGCGAGTTATCTCCGACAAACGACTTTTTTTAACCTATAGAGTGCCATTGAATATACAATAGGCAAAGGGAGTAAATCGGTTATTAATTGATTGACTGATTTATTGATTGATCTATCGATCGATCGATAAATCAATTAATCAATCAATCATTAATCATCAACCACCAATGAATCAATCAATCATCAATTAAAATTAATCAATCAATCATCATCAATCAGCCATATTCCCTCAAGATCATCAATTAATCATTATAAACAAATGTCATCATCAATTAATCAAATCAGTCATCATCAATTAATCACCATCAATCATCATCATCAATTATCAACAATGAATCATCATCACTCATCATCCGTCAATCATTATCATCAGTCGCCATAAATCAATCGTCATCAATCAATAATCATCAATCGATCATCATTCTAACATCAATTAATCAATAATCAATCAATCATCAATCAATGAATGAATCAATCACCATAAATCAATCATCATCAATCAATCGTCATCTATCAGTCATAATCAATCATTTTCATCAATCAATCATCATCAATCGATAATCATTATTCAATCATGATCAATCCGTCATCATAAATTAATCATCATCAATCAATCATCATCTATCATCATATTCAATCATTCACCGTCAAGAAATTGTCATCAATCAATCGTCATCAATCAATAATCATTATTAATCATCATCAATCCGTTATCATCAATTAATCATCATCAATCAATCATCATCTATCAGTCATAATCAATCATTCACTGTCAAGCAATTGTCATTAATCAATCAATCAATCATCATCAATCAATCATCATTATTCAATTATCGTCAATCAATCATTATCAATCAATTGATTGGTCAGTATACATAAGTTGGCTCGGCAGCTGGCAAATTTCGTCGAAGTTACATATGGTCTCCTGTCGGGTAATGTTGCAATTTTCAGTTTTCGACTTTACTGACATTAAACGTATTGCTTTTTGTTAACCTTTGATTTTGACTACCATCAAATTCTCATACCGGGGGCCTTAAATTAAATTCATTCTTAAGGAGTAAACTCCAAAAAGGGCTGCTTTTGTTGAAATTGAAGTAGTAGGTGCCAATCTGATTATTTGAGTAGGTGTTACGGGTTCTTCAATGACTATAAATACATATGTTCCGATTGATTTTAAACTTAATTAGATGTAATTTAAACGAAATTGAGTCTACGTACTAAGTATCTGTGTATTAAAAAAATATAAAATTTAATATCTTATTAGAAATTGTCATACTATCAGAAATTATGCCCCTTTCATTATTTAGCATGATGATACGTCTGGAAGGAACCATGTCTTTGTCTTGAAGTGTTCGTTTTTTTCTTGATGCAAGCAATCGAATTGTTGTAGTCGTGCAACGGGTGGTTAAAATTTGAAAAATATTGTTTCCCTTATTTCACATCGGCTTCTTTTCAGCTCTCTTTCGCCTAGTTGCCATATGTGGATGCTTATTTCTTAAACAAGTAAATTTAACGTGGTATGATTTTGTATGTACAAATCAAAGTACATGTTATCTAGTGCAAAGTTAAAAATAGCGAGAGAAGTCAAGGAATACTCCGGTCCCTATTTTTTTAATGTGTTACCTCCATATATTAAAGACATTAAAATTAACATTATATTTAAACAGTCCTTAAAAAAGTTTCTATTTAAGTAACTATTTATAAGTTTTGAAGACGATAAACTAAACTTGAAACTTGAAACATACAATGTAACGATTTTAAATGAAATGATTATAAATTGTAATTCCTTTTCTAAATTTTATATATATTTTTTAATTTTATTTGTTTTAAGTGAATGCGACTAAGTATTATTATTATTGTGATTTGATATTTTTAAATGATATTTTAATTTTAATTTTAATCGTTAAATTACACAAATTTTATTTCTTATTCTTTTAATTTAAGTTATTTCTCATGCTTTCAATTCTTATTACCTGTTATTTCTTTTTTTATTTTTTTGGTTTTTAAATTAATTTTTTATAAGAACTTTTTCTTGAATTTTATTTGGTCACATAATGGGATTTAATATCCTACTAATATTATAAACGCGAAAGTTTGTATGTATGTATAGATGTTTGTTACTCTTTCACGCAAAAACTAATGAATGGATTTTGATGAAACTTTACAATAATATAGCTTACACATCAGAATAACACATAGGCTATAATTTATAAAGATATATGGTTTTCTATCATCATTATCACCATTTTCCATCACCACGCGGGTGAAACCGCTGGGCGCAGCTAGTAACAACATATAAATAATATTTGACTTAATCGATTTGTTATTGTCTTAGGTTTAAATTTTCTGTAAGTTCTTTAAATTTTGTAATTGCACAACTTGGTTTTTAATTTAATTCGGATATTTTAGTATATATGTTTCTACAATCTGTAAAGATTTTTGAAAATAAACTGAACTTGAACTATGGAAAACTATAAACTTCTTAAAACGTATTGGCCAATTTATTCTTTCCTGCATCAAGAATATTGTATTATTTTAGACGAAATCCGGAACATAACTCGTTAGTTGATTTTGTTTAGCAAATATATAACTCGATGTATATGCATGCATATGCGAAATTAGCCATGCGGAGTTTAATGTGATGGGATATCGCACATTTTGCAAACCCTATATTCGGACACAGTAATTTCTGACAAAAAGTGATCATCGGTTTTATTTTATGTTTTGGTACCATGGTGACAACAACAAGCTGATTATACTCAATAGCCGAGGGACTAGACGGCTAGGACATTTAGAGCTATAAACTGCAACGGGCGAGCCCGTCACCTCAGGAAGTTTTAATGATATTGTTCGTTCTGTATCCCGTGAGGTGAGTGCAGAAGACTTGGGATGAAAACAATCCGTCGTCTAGCTACGCCACCTACCCGTCAGAGGCCAACGCCTTGCGGCGAGGTACCGGTAAAGGTACCCAGCGGGCAGCCTCGCCTCCTGAATACCAGTTTGGAAGGATATCTCCGTCTGGAATTAACCTTCAGGATACCTCTGAAGACATTTGCTAATTACAAAGTGATAACATCTACTACATACCTAATAAAATTTATTACAATTTTATTTTAAAAATAATATTGTATATTTATATAAATTATTATGCATATATTAATAGTATCATGTTTTTATTTATATTATTTCATATATTTTTAAACCCTGCTTTCAAAATTGTATTTATATATTTTATTGAATTATAAATATGTTTATATCATATAGCATTTATTATTTATTAAAATCGTATTTGCGTATATGTGTATTTGCCATATTGTATTACCTACATTGTATTATTCTTACAAATTTAGTATTTTGATTTGTATTACAGTGTTATTTATTTATTCTGATATATTATTCAATCCTAATTAAGTACATTCATTGAATATAAAAATAAAAAGTTTTTTACGTTAATTAGGCTAATTGTTACGTAAGTTATTTTACTTATTTCAATTATTTACTCTGACCCGCCTAGATACGGGATATTTAAGTCCTAGTTAGATGGGCACTGAGCATTAGCTGCATTTCGGTGTTCAATTTTTCCGAGTTACTTATAACATTTATAACAATGGGGCTAAATGTACAAAAAATAAATGAATAAAGTATTTAAAACAATGGGTTTAAGTATTTCTTGCTTTTGAAACCACGACAAATCTTTTGAATTATAACCGAAATAGTCCAGTGGTGTAGCTTTTGGAAATGATAAAGTAGCAGACTTGACAAGGGTTAAGCCCTCCCGCAGCTAACGTCAGACGGGCCTCTAGGCACATGCCATTGGGTGATTGTAAGCTCGATCGCTTATTATTTCCACACCGAATGGCAACCCGAATGTTAGAATCGACTTCTTACTCGAAGCCTCGGAAATCTGTATTTTATCTATAAAAATACCGATTTTGAGTCAAGAGTTTTGTAGGTTAGTACTCAATGAACATTTTTAACAACCAGATTATTTATTATTGGAGTTTATTGGAATTTACTCCGTAAGAATCCCCCGGTACGAGAATTTGATAGATAGTAAAATCAAACGTTAACAAAAAGTGATACGTTTAATATCAGTAAAGTTCGAAAATTGAAAAGAGTGCAATAATACCCAACAAAAGACCTTAAGTTCAATGAAATTTGCCAGCTTCCGAGCCAACCCATACTAACCATACATTTGTCATATCAAATCAGCAGATTGCAATCTGATAGAATTACACTCCGTCGGAACTGACACGCACATTTTTAAGCTATTGCATAGCTTTTATCGCGGGCCGCCAGCGCGGCGACCGAATGAAGAAATTTCTTAACGAAAATTAATGATTTTAAACTGATAATTATGTCTAAACGAGTACTGCTTACGATTCAAAAAAAATATATGTTAAACAAGAACATTTTCCTAATATTCTTAGCTTTGAATATGTTAAATTTTATTTATATTACATAGTGTAATTAATTTGTGAAATTAGGTCTAACCGAACACAAAAACGACTACTACGCAAATACTATCTGGCGTATTATTATGAAACCTGCACCATTTTAAAGATAATTTAATTATCTATCTTTTCATCTACGAAGTTTTTCGTGCGCGGCGATCTATCGGAAGACGTTTAAATTATTCCGAATCATTTGCTGCCGCAGCCGCAAATGATTCGGAATAATTTCAACGTTTTCCGATAGAGCGCAGTTATCTGATCTCAGAAAAAATAAAATAAATAAATAATTATAATGACATAAGTTGTTAAAAATGCTATGCAATAGCTTTGCTGCGGCAGTCCCCGAGTGCCACACGTATTTTTTTTTAAATATTTACTAAAATTGCCTAATTTTGCAGTTTTATACCAGGGACTTGTAATTGATGATGGGTTGACGATTGATTGATGATGATTGATTGACGATGATTGATTGATGATGATTGATTGATGATGACTGATGATGATTGATTGATGACGATTGATTAATGATGATTTATTGATTATAATTGATTGATGATGATTGGTTGATGATGATTGATATATTATGATAGATTGATGATGATTGATCAATTGGTGGTCAATATTGGTCATTGATCGATAATGATTGATTGATAATGATTGATTGATGATGATTGATTGATGATGATTGATTTATGATGACTGACTGATGATGATTGATTGATGATGATTGATTCGTGATGACTGGTTGATTGATTGACTGATGATTGATGATTAATTGATTGGTGATTAGTGATTCATGATTGATGATTGATTGATTGATTGACCGATTGATCGATCAATCAATCAATCATTCATTAAATTGAACCCTTTTGCATATTGTATATTCAATGATCTCCATTCGCGTGTCAGAGCTGACACGCACATTTGTTTTGTTAAATGAAGTAAGTTTATAGACATAGAAATAGAAATACATTTACTGTCCGAACTATGGTGTAACATTTATGGTGGTAATGCGTGAATTACAATATGAAGACGGAAATATTCATTTTGAGCTCCTGAGACGATTAGGACCATTTCCAGACTGAAGTCTGTCTGTGTTTGTGTGTGTGTGCGTGCGTGTGTGCGTGTGTATTCCTCCTAGGTACTGCCTAAACGATTAATCCGATTGAGCTGAAATACGGGATGCAGGAATCCTTTGGTCGTGGGAAGAGTCGAATTGCGGTTGAAATCGGTTGAAATCGAAAAAGGGGGCGCGCTAGTCATACTTCAACCCCGAAATATTCCAGTCAGAGACTTCAAAATCGGTACACAGATGCCTTGTTGGTCTGGAATCACAACAAGGTATGTGACATTTTGTTTGGAATATCTCGTATACAAGCGACGCAGATAATATTTAAAGTCCGTCATATCTAATAAAATACTACATAATTTTTGGAAAAATACCAATTTAATACCACGTCAAATACTGCACAAATACTAGGAATTAGCGTGCGAAGGGTGGTTGGGTTAATGCGGGGGTGGGGCTTGTCTACTTGGAAAGTCTTGGGGTCACACAACCGATTTTTGAAATTTCTTCATTGAGAATTTATAATTTCTCGAGGGTGTCGGTTAAAATTCTGGTTCTACCGAGCTTCCTCCCTCGTGAATTTATTTTAGACATTGGCTTAGGGAAAGGACATATTAGCTCAGGACATATTAGCACTGATTCGTCAAGGTCTGCAATTTGTGGAGTTCTCGTAACCTGATCTAGATTAGTCTTCAGACACGTCCGAATGTACACGTCAGAGACTGTCCGATGGTGCAAGCTTCTACCTATTGTGGTAAAATTTTAAATTGTCGTTTTGTGGTTATAGAAAAATAACCTAAAATAACATTTCCAAATTACTCAAAGTAGCTTGAGCTGGGCGATAACATATTATTTTATTACCTTAACCCTCGTGAAATATTAATTGAAATAACTTTACATTTTGTATGAAAAAAAATCAACGGTCTTTCCTGAACGGTGACTGCAAATAGAGTTGTCAACTAGAAGGGGCGAACCCGTCACCTCAGGAAGTTTCAACGATTGTTCGTGAAGTGAGCGCAGAAGACTTGGACAAAACAGTCCACCGTCAAGCTCCGCCACATGCCCGTAAGAGGCCAACGCCTTATCCGCGAGATAACCAGGTATGTTACCCAGCGGGCATACACTCACGCCCTCACTTCCAATTGTGACCAGATTTCTCCGGTCTCTCGATTGGTTCCGAGTTCGAGGTCGCTTGCGCGGTCCTCTCCCTTACGAAGCGGTGAAACGGAGTGCACCGAATCTGTCGCGGAACAAGGCGTCCTTTTCCCGACTCTGAACCGGGATCGGATGGCCAATGGTCATTTCAAGAGCAGTCGCCGTAAGGTAGACAATTGCCCCCGCTCTATAGGAAACAATACAGTTCCCAGACTCCCCCGATTGTTAGTCGGAGAGCACAATCGATTGGCTGACACAATGGTGACAGCAGTGAGCATTTTATACATCAGTGTTATTATATACCATATACAATGTTAGAAAGTTAATTGTAAGATAACGCTATAACGATAAATCCGCCATTTGTGCATACATTGTCTTTTTATAAAACCAGTGTAATATTCACTAAGTAATATTCAGTGTAATATTAATAAAATTAGTGTAATATTCATTAAGTAATGTTTTATAGCACAAAAAAGTTCTTCTATTCTATTCTGTTCAATTCTTTAAAGTTTTGAAATAATAAATTAAATTAAACCACTTAAGAAAATGTGATACTGTCCGAAGGTACATGCCTCCGAAAGTTCACGACTTGCCCCTACGTTTAATTGAGTTTAGTTCAATTAAAAATTTGACTAAACGTGGCTTTCTTAAGTAGACATGGCGTAATATAAAGATCTACGAGTGCAAAATAATTGGTCTAGCAATTTACGTTTTGTATTACGACGGGGAAAAGTATTTTTCTCATAATAGGTCTGCGTCGGCTATAATGGGGTCACTTTTGCTGGAACCCAAGGAGGGTGGGGAAGTCATCGAAGACATATTATGGGCATTTTGTTCATTAGGGGGATGTCAGAACAGATAAGCTTTTTCTGTGCAGTGGATGGGAAATATTAGAGCTACCAAAGTAATAATCGCAGATCCGCTCGAAAAAGAATGCGAATAACTCATTTAGCTGACAGTAAGACCACTTCCTCGCTGGTAAGACACAGCGAAAACAATTAATCAATTTGCCGCCAAGACGATGAACAAAAAACTAAGAGATAGAATAGAATGTCAACGCCACACATTCCCTTCTTGTTTATTTTCTTGGGGTATCAACCGGCCGGGGGGGGGGGGGGGGGGGGGGGAGTGTTGTAAATGCGTATTTATTTTCGAGATCAAGACAGAAATAATGAATAAAATAAAAACTGCGTGAAGTTTGTAACACCCAAAGTTTCGGCGATGTTGCAACCCAGGGGTAGACAAGCTTCACGCGGTATTTTAAAAAAAAAATATAATATCAAACAACCGCAACAGTCTTGGAAAAGACAAAAAAAAAATCATTTTGAGTCCCCGCTGAGACGATTGAGACCATTTCCAGATTAAAGGCTGTATGTGTGTCTGGCTGTGTGTATGTATTCCTCCACGATAGCGCCCGAACGCTTATCCGATTGAGCTGACATTTAGCATGCAAGAATTGTTTGGTGATGGCCAGAGTTAAAACGGTCGTGGTTGAAATTCGTCCAGGGCGCACTAGTCATATTTCAATCTTAAAATATTGAACTTAGATGCTTGAAATTTGGTACACAGATGCCTTGTTGGGCCGAAATCACATTGTGAAATTTTGGTTGGAATGTCTCATATACAAGCTACACTAAAAATATTTAAATTCCGCCATATATTTTAATCAAATATCAACGCCTCCTGTTGGCGCTCGGATCAACTCCGCCCTTAGCCGAGAAACGAACCTCGCCACCAGATGCGGTTGCAACGGAACCCAAACAGGTTCGTCGGCCGGCCGTGAGAGCCCGGGCGCTCATCGATTTTATTTATAAAATTATATTCGTTTATTCAGCAAATAAAAAACAGGTATTTCGCAAAAAAAATATTTTGAATGATAAAAGATAAAAATTTCAAAATTTCGCTAAAATTCGCATTGTACTACATAAATATAAATGTAAACATACTTTTTATAGGTTTTAAATTTGTCTTTAAAATGAAAAAAATCTAACATTACACTAATTTCAAAATTTGCATATTTTTAGTTGTTATATTGTCCGTAATGGCTACAATATATTTAGTAAAGAAGAAATCTGCATCTACACTGTTAATTAGACTCCAGATGCTCTGTAACGCTGCTTCAGCAAATGTTGAAAAGTACCATTTAGTAGACCACGATATGTCCTTAACATTGGGATATTTTCTTGTTTATTGTTTGAAGCATTAGGCCAGGGGTTCCCAAACTTTTCCAAGCCGTGGCACACTTAGAAAATTTTAATTTTCTCACGGCACCCTAGTCATGTAATATCTATCTGTGATAGCTATATTTCATATTTGTACGTCTATGAAGAAGAAACCAGGTAAGAATCTAATACAACTCTAAAATGAACAAGTACATTTATTGGTAGGAAAACATACGTGAAAATACAAAAATGCAAATATGATTACAAAAACCTTCCACATACTCTTGAGGTGTGTGTGTTTAGTGCGACGGGTGAGCCTGCTGCTCATTGTATAATTTTTGGAATCGGGGAATAAGGCTTGATACAGCTACTCTCATTTCTGTTTCCACATTTATTTTCGAGTGATATTTGCTCTTTATCCAGCTTCGCACAGATATGAAGTCGCAAAGGGAATGAGGACCCTTACAGCTTTTGCACTTAGAATCGGATACTCATTTTCGACTGATACCCAAAACTCCGTCAAATCTTTCAATTTTCTACTGAAAAAATCACTTGGTTTGTCGACCATGTTGGGATGCGTTTTTTCAAGGTGCCGCTTCAATTTACTTGGGTTCATGCTCTCGGATGACAGAACTTTTGAACAGAGCACACACTGCGGTCTCTCTTCATCGTTGACTTCTATCGAAGTGAAGCCGAAATCCAAGTAGCTGTCTTCGTATTTGCGGCATTTCCGCTTCTTTCCTCGCTCGCCACTTGTCGATGCATGATCAGCAGTACTTGCACTATTGGTTTTGTTTATCAAAAATCTATCCATTTTTAGGAAATGTGAGTAGGTACACCTGTCTATTCAATAAGAACAAGACTCACGCACTGGCCTATGCAGGGAGCGTTAGCGAAATACTTTGACGACGCGATTTCCCGACTAGAATATTCCATACTGACTCGGCGCGGGCGGGGTGAGGAGGACGCTGCCAGCGCGGCGCCACTCGCGCATCCGCTCTCCTGTGCCTCCCACCCAATCCGTACCCAGAGCGCGGCGCGGACCGGCCACGCGGGGGATTTTCCATTCCATAAAATGTTTGTATGATAGAGACAGAGAAATTTTAGTAGAGACATCGGGGGCGCCTCGCGGCACCCCTGATCTCTCTCCGTGGCACCCCAGGGTGCCGCGGCACCCACTTTGGGAACCACTGCATTAGGCGATAAAACTGAGTATAAGAAAGGTGAAATTTCTGGCTGGCGAACGTGCAGCGATCAGTATGTATCACTCCTGCTTCCATTCAAAGATGTCTTATGCGATACTACTATGGGGAAATGCAACCGATACCCATCGCGTTTTTGTGCTACAAAAGCAAGCCCTTAGGACAATTTTTGGTGTAAGCAGAGAAACACATTGCGCCCCTTTTTTTATTAAAGCTGGTATCCTTACCATGTCGTCCATGTACATATATCAGTGCCTTTTATACGCCAAAGAGAATGTTTTAAATTGCGAGCTTCACTCCACTCGGCATAGCCATAATACGCGACATAAAAACAATGTGTTATTGCCTAAAGTACGCTTGACTAAATATCAAAAAACATTTTTATATATTAGTTTTAAATTGTTCAATGCTTTGCCATCATCAACGAAAAGACTTGAAATGGCAGCATATAAAACCTGCTTGAAAAATCAGTTAGTCAAACATGCCCTTTACAAACTGGACGACTTTTATGATATTGCGTCCACAATTGCTTGATTATAAATAACCATATTATGACTATACTTTCGAACTAAGTTTTAGATTTTATTGACATTGTTTTTAATTACGCATGTTTCATAATTTTTCTTTTTATGGTATTGATTATTATTTGTTTGATTATTGATTATTTTGTAAATTTGACTATTTTTAAGTAATCACCTGTGATTACAATAATTTTTTTTCTTTTAATTAATCAAAGCGGTTTTATCATCCGGCAAATTATGATTGTAAAATTTGACATGTTCCTCAGTATTGTGAAATGCTTTTATGGAATGAATAAATGATGATGATGATGATGATGAGTATACCCTTCAATGACCTCATTTTGAGGAAGTGCTCTGAAGAATAGAATTTTAGAGAAGCTTTCGAGTAATGTATTTTGATTAAAGGTGGTCATACTTGCAGCCACTAATGGGCACAATAACAGACTAATATTGGGTTCTTACCCACATATGTAATTGCCGTTTTTTCACACTGGCTAATTTGAACTTGGGTTTGAATTAGAATTTCAAATTAAAAAAAAATAATTCAAGTCCATGTTATTTTTTGTAAGAATCAGCACTTTATTTGTCTTTCTGTCGTTTTTTTAGCTCAAATATTTTCGTTTGTGCAACCGTAATTGTAAAGTTGAAAATTTGCAATGTTTTCAAACATAAGATCTGGTGCCGGTGTTTTCTATTACAGATTTTTGCAGTCTGGCTATACAGTTACCGTAAATAAGTACTGTTAAGAACTGCAAACAACGATGCAGAAGCTCGTGATTAAATAACCGAGGGTGGTCAATCGCTCATCGCCACTGCTTCTGCATGGCAACGTCACAGATTTCATTGCAAATAGTCGAGAAATTGCAGGAGTTGCGGCTGGAGGCTCTTGCTCACACACTACTTGTCAGACCTTGTTTGAATAGACTTTTTTTTTCCTCCAGAATTTAGATAACTTTTTACAAGGGAAAAAAGTCAACTTTGAAGAGTGGGTGAAAAACGCCTTTAAAGCATTCATCGGTTAATGTCCACGAGAGTTTTACAGCAGAGGAATTGAGCAACTTTCATTAAAACGCCAAATCTGCATAGATAATAGGGGTCAATATTTCTATTAATTAAATATAATACCCGTACTGTCCCGTACCTGCCATTGAGCATAGGGACGGTCGCTTGACGATAAAAGATTTATTTAAAAGTCGATATCATTATTATATTTTGTTTGGTTTATTATATTTCGTATGCATTTTAATAATGATATAATACAGGCACCTTATTCAATTATCATTACAGTTGTGGGATTATTTATTGCAACACAAGGCTTGAAAATATCGAAAATAGCCACGTGTCCCAATAAATAACATACATTTTAATTAGCTAATTAATCGATCATTATATACATACTTTTTCACTAATCACTATTTCACTAATCATGTAATTGTCTAGTGATTGAAATATTGCGTATAAAGCGTTATAAGTTATTTGCAATATTATAAGTTACATACTTATTTATTTATTTATAACGGCTGAGTTTTTTAATAGCGACAAGCTTCAAGTGAGTGGTTTAGTACATCGATTTTCGATTTTCTGGCTTAGTTTGATGTACTGAATCGCCCACTTAAAGGAGGTCACTATTAAAAAATTCAACCTGTATAATAAACAATATCGACAAAATCGATAATATTTTATCGATATTTCTTTATGCGACATTACATGACATGACTTTTACTACAGCTCTGAGTGAGAGATCGCAACGTTATGAAAGTGCGAAAGGGATGTCATGATTTTAATGATTTTTGGCCCATTTATCAGTTTGTATGGCGGCGACTTGCTTTGTCGCTATGTATTTATAATTATGTTTTATTTAATAACAGTTTATTTTTAGTCATTTATTTTTGCAATCAGTATCAACCAAGTTGAGTAGAACCTATAGATCAGTAATCGGAAACCAAATGTTACAAAATAACTACTTTACATATTGATGGTTACATAAGACGGTTACATACAAACGACCTGGCCGGTGTCAAAGTGGTTAGGTCGCCTTTAGGCTATTAATTAAGCTATTAGGCTATTTATTAGGCTATTTAATAAATGTATATTTTTCACACAAAGTCTTAGGCTTGAAATTTCCTTTATGGAACAGCAACTTCATAGGTAAAGACCTAATATGACAGTAGGCTACAATCGTTTTATATCTCATGTGGAAAATTGTATTGAAACTTCATTCAAAAGCGGTTTTTTCATAATTTTATGAGATTTCGAAATTTTGAATAAATTCGCATTTATTACATACAAACGAAATTCCCGTGCCACTGAGCATAAGTAATGAATGGTAATAACCTCTATAAATAGCCCCATATCTTCGGTGTGTTAAGTGCCTGCAAAATCGACGCTAAAGTTTCCTGGCTTCAGTCCAACAGAGGCTTAGCGGTTTCGAGGTCCATTTCTCGGATAATACTTTATATGATCGGAGAACAATTGGAGTGGAGAAGGGATATGATAAAGAATTAGGACGGCCATTTATTTCGAAAGAGAACGAAGAAAGAGACGGAGGCGGAGTGCGGCAATGCGGAGGAAAAGGGTGAAGAGAATCATTTGAAATTCAATGGCTTTGCGATCCCGAAGGGATAATCTTGGAGTTTGCGAACAACATTTTTCGCTTAGTGAAAAGATTCGGATTTGGGATTCAATTCATATATATGGTATATGTAGAGATAATCTACATTCCAAATCTACATGCCAATCTACATTCCAAATCTACATGCCAATCTACATTCTAAATCTTATTATTTAAAAATTCTTTAAAACATTCTAAATGATTTTTAACATATTTTCTGATTATCCATAGCATACATAATGAATATTTAATTAAGTACTAAATGTTTATAAAAGCTTTATAGAATGCATGCAGAGTACTTACGCATAAAATATTATTATACTCTAATTAGTAATAATGTAAAAATATTACTCATAATCATTGTATTATTAGAGTATTGTTTGTGTACCAAATATACCTACTAAATAAATAAAAAGGTAAATAAATAAATAAGTAATAAAAAAGAATTTTTCGTGAGTTATTAGCGAAAAACTAAAATGAGTGCTAACATTGGGCTCGATTGCGTTTCTTCGTGAACTAAAATCGGAAATTAGTCCGTTTGAACGAGACAGGGCAATATGCTAGAGCAGAGTGTGAGATGACCGATTGTCACTTTTTCGCATTAAAACTGCCCGCCAAGGTCAAATCTTACACCGCACGAAATATGCTCGAATTTATTCGGACGAGTATAAGTTCGACAGGTAGTATTTATCGACGATCGTTCGTTTCATATCCCGCTCTAACGTATTGATCTGTCTCGTTCGCTTGGACTAATTTTAGTTTTAGTTCACAAAGAAACGCAATTGCGCCCATTGTGTTGTTTTTCGCAATTCTTGAAGTTAAATGTTGAAGTTTCGCAATTCTTGAAGTTGAAGGTGGTGGCAAAGTTAACAGTCGTATTCAGCGACCATATAAACCAGCGATACATATAAAACCGCTGAGAAAAGACACTTCTGGATTTTTTTCTTGGAAGCGCCAAGTTTGGATCTCATATGCTTAGACTAGTTTGAGAAACCAACGTTTCTAACAACGCTAACTTCTGTATCCCAGTTTCCGCTCGATCCAATTAATTCTCGCTCAGCGTAAATACGAAACACTCCACGGAGGAATCCTTGGATTTGGTGATTGAAATTCCTTATCGGCCTCCAGCAGCCGTAATAAAAAGGAGATTAGGCTCTAGGGGCGAGCTTTTCAATTGGTGGCCAATTTAACTTCAAATTACATTTTACAGGTATAAAAAGTAGGTCGATCTAGATTTGTCTTGGAAGCAGATAATGCTTTATTTCGGGAGTATGCTGTCGTTAAACATAGTGTAGATGGAGCCATGGTAATATATTATACTGTTTTCAAATCCGTCATAGACCTTCATCATTACGAACTCCGCTCTCCTAGATATTTTCAGCATTTTTCCGTATGACCATTTATTATGTAGGGCATTAGATTAATAAATGCCATAGTACGTTTTGGCAGCGAGGCCGGCGACCATTGTCGTCAGAATGTTTCACAGCCTAAAGGGGCCCCAAAAAGTGCAAAGGGCGCCCCCGAGATTTTGACTGCCTTAGGGCCCCTACATGGGTTAATCCGGCTCTAGGCGACATGCAGGTAGGGCTGATAGCATGGTATTTTAAAAACAAAAGACTGTTTTAAAAAAAAATAAAGACTGAATTATTATAAAAGCCCATCAATGTAATAAAAATGATAACAATAATAATGTTCAATTAGTAGTGCCATTTATCGCATTTTATATAGGCGGAAAACATCACAGAAAAGAAAAATTGGTTTGTCTAAAAATCTATTGGTTTGTCTGAACTTAGTTCATAATCATTACGTATTGAAACCTGTATAATACCAAATTAGGAATGATTTTTTTGTAAATAATATAAAAACTAGTTGGAACCCGTCGAGATCGACGGTCAGTTGAACAGTAATATTCTAAAAATAAACGGAAATATACTTTTTATTTATGATTAAATAATATTCTTTGGATTAATTCGACTACGTTGCGGTGCCTTGCTCATTTGATCTACTATCAGGAATGTCACCAAGGTCTTGGAGAAAACTGACAGCAACAATCGAAGAGCGACGCGCAAGTGATATGACGCGAAAAGTAAATAATTTTTTTTGCGCCAATGCTTACTTTAGCAACTATACGCTAGAGGGCGATGAAATTCTTGAAAGTATTGAGTAAAAAAATCGTTTGTGTTACCCCTAGACTTTCCCGGCCAGCAGACAATCCCCTCGCGCAAAAACACTCTACCCCCCACCCCTCCCCCCTCCACCCCGATCCGCTCCCTCCCCCTCCCCCAACCCTCCTTCTCTCTAACTAGCCGTTCTCTCAATAAAAACATGTTTCAAGTTAATATATAGATTATAAGAGATATGATTTAAAAATTCGTTCTTTATTTTACTAATATTTCATTTCGAGATAGCAACACGTATAGGCGTATTTAGAGCGGTATCTTTAGTGCGCTGCCATACTGCCACATCACGAACGCTGCTATTTTGAACATAAGATAATATTATTCAACGTTTGAAACTAAGTGCCATCTACACGCTGCGTTTCGTAGTAAAATCCCAGCTGTCAAATCGTAGTACGGCAATGAGCAATCTAATACCCTATGTAATCAATGGCATCACTGACCATACCTCGAGGACCTCATTTTCTTTTGCATATGGTTTACTCAGAGTTCATTACACCTTTATTTGAGAGGATCATTAGATATAGCGAAGTAAGGGAGGAGTGCTCAAGTTCCTGTTGCCGCTGACTTATTTGAACGTTTCAACTGCACAGCGGTTTGCCCCCTTGAGTATGATACGACCAAATCTGGTTCTGAAACAATTATCCGTTGAGTATGATACGACCAGATCTGGTTCCGCGTTTTTTTCACTTCTTTGACGTTCTCATATTTATTCATAATTATCTAATGGTTTTACAAAATGATATTTCAATATCCTATATTCGAAATTTCAATGCAATCATTGTGCAGTTGTTCTTTTTATGATTGGTGTAGTAGTTTCGTAGTTATAGTACTTTAAGGTCGATGTCGCCGAAAATCCTGCAAAAGAGACAGATGCATCCATGAAAATACCCATTTACTCCAAGGGTTAATGCTATGTTATGTGTACTGTGACTGCTTTAAAAAATCGTTTTGTTACTTTGCGGTTAATATTAAGTGCTTACCTATGAAGTTGCTCTTCTATAAAGGAAATTTAATACCAAAAACTTTGTATGAAAAACATATATATATATAATTAAAAGAAACAGTGACCCCTATTATCTATACAGATTTGTCATTTTAAAGGGAGTTCCTTAATTCCTCTGCTGTAAAACTACTGTGGATATGAACCAATGAATGCTTTGAAGGCGTTTTTCCTCGACTCTTCAAAGTTGATGTTTTCTTTTGTAAAAAGTTATCTAAATTCAAAAAAAATAATAAACTCTATTGGAGCAAGGTCTGGCAAGTACGGTGGGTGATTAAGAGTCTCCAGCCGCAACTCCTGCACATTTGAGACTGTTTGCAGTAAAATCTGTGGTTATACGTTGACATGCAGAAGCAGTGGCGATGAGCGATTGACCAGGTTCGGTTAGGTAATCACGTGCTTCTCCATCATAGTTTGCAGTTATTAACAGTACACAATTACGGTAACTGTATATCCAGACTGCAAGAAACTGTAATAGAAAACACCGGCACAGGATCTCATGATTGGAAATATTACAAATTTTCAACTTCCTCATGGTTGCACAAACGAAAATATTTGAGCTAAAACAAACAAGGGAAAGACAAATAAATGGCTGATTCTTAAAAAGGAATAACATAGCCTTGAACTAAAATTTATTTAAATTTGAAATTCCAACTCAAACCCAAGTTAACCAAGTTCAAATTCGCCAGTATGAAAAAACAGCAATTA
This sequence comes from Micropterix aruncella, assembly GCA_944548615.1. Classification (NCBI taxonomy): domain Eukaryota; kingdom Metazoa; phylum Arthropoda; class Insecta; order Lepidoptera; family Micropterigidae; genus Micropterix; species Micropterix aruncella. The sequence continues at coordinate 18,259,357 of OX155963.1, forward strand.
CATAAGCAATTACCCAATACCACACAAAAAGTTCTACTTTACTGAATTTATTTAAATTTTTGGCAGGTTGATAGAGAGCCATAATCTAGACGATTGGTACAAATAGCCTAAAATGCTTTTCTCCGTTCAGGAAATCGACTAACAACCAAAATTCTAAAGGATCTTGGTAGGCATTATCCACAGGCATGTTGGATTCTCGTTTTAAGAGATTTGGCAACCTTAATTACTTCGAATAAAATAGTTGGGGACAATAACAATAAATTTGTATGTTTTCTACAACAGCTTTGAAGTAGGCCTAACGCTGAGTGATTTCCAGTATTTTGCCAGCTGATATTTGAGGGTATCGAGGAGTCGTTGAAATGTTCTGCAACCGTTGTCGCATCATCTACGAGTATAATACTGTTATTGATTTTAAAGCGTATGCAATAATTACATGTTGGATTTTGTGTACATTCTTTTACTTTTCCGGCCGACTATTCGACAAAAATGGAAAGTATTGTGAACGCGATTTTTTTTCGAGTAGAAGATTGAAATATTAATCTTAAGCCACCCCGAGATTATTAAGGCCATTTCCAGATTTAAGTTTGCTGTGTGCCTCTCGCTCTCTCTCCCTCTGTGTGTGTGTGTGTGTGCTTGTTCTTGTGTGTGTGTGTGTGTGTATTCATCCACGATAGGGCCCAAACGCTTAATCCGACTGAGCTGAAATTTGGTGTGCAGGCATCATTTGGTAATGGTAAGAGGTTAAAAGTTCATGGTTGAAATCGGTTCACCAGGAGCACACTAGTCATATATCATCCTCGAATTATTGGACTTAGAGACTTGAAATTTGGTACGCAGATACCTTGTTGGACCGAAATCACATTGTGAAATATCTTTACACAGATACAGAGCTACGTTTTGTTTGAAATATATAATAAAGAAGCTGCACAGGTAATGTTTAAATTTCGTCATACAAATAATATATGGGGGAAACAAATATTTACAATCGCGGCGTCGGGTTTGATTTTACGGCGACGCGCAATTGCAATTCGATTTTTAAATTAAATAAGATTACGCCCTTTGCTAATTGCCGGGAAAATCTTGTGACGACAAAACGGATTATTTTAAGGATATTCCAGGCAGCATTGATTTTATTATCTGAATTATCTACTTCATACCTAAAGTATTTCTAAATTATATTTTAATTATCTCCCCTTAAGGCCAGGACATTATGAAATTGAAAATACACAGCTACAATCCTGATAAATTTTCTTCTGGATATAGCTTTGGCAGTCTTTGCTGCTGCCTGCTCCAGACGTTAGCCATAGTAACATCGTTACGAAGCCGTTATTCTGTAACGAAGTTTTAACTACGGCGACATAAACAAACGTAAGAGCGCGCTGTTCTCAGATGCACTTGTAACTTCATCCCGGCAACAGAGTTAGCTTTACTGCTCGACTTGATTATATCCAAGCAAACTACAATATTAAATGCTGCACTGAGATGTATACAGGATGTAACAGCAGTGAGAACCACGAGTTACTGAAATGATTCTGTTGGAGACTCGGTCCAACATACCCTTCATTCTGAAATGTATATATCCTGAGTCCTTGGTATTTTTGTGGTTTTCGACTACAACGGGCGAATCTGTCACCCCAGGAGGTTTTAGCGATAATGATCGTTCTATATGTGTGTCTCATTGGCTCTCAAATTATACTAGAGATGAATGCGAAAATATGATATATTAAAATATTTTATTTTCAACCACAAATTATAGGATATATAGATATAAATTATGGATATACAGATATACAGATAATATGTTATATTTTATTATGTTATACTATATTATATATAAATATGATACATTATTTTATATGTTATAACATATGATATTATATTATATTGTAATATGTTATATTATATTATTTATATTATATTATGCTAAATTAAATTACGTATTGTTTTTTATGAGACGGATAAAGGACAGCAGGCAAGGCGTAAAGGCTCAGCAAATAATACCACAGAACTTTGTATCCATCACCCCAATACAGGCGTATACCTAGTGGGGTGATGTACCCTAATCCTGACAAGTTATTGCCCTTTCGCGATTTTCATCAAATGTATTCTTTTAAAACTGTGTTAAAAAAATTAACGCAATCTTTTTTTATGTAAGTATAAAAAATAGGATAAATAAATAAATAAAAAACTAAATATCCCGTGAGGTGAGCGTAGCAGACTTTGTGGACGATACAAATCTATCGTCCAGCAAAACCACGAACCCGCCAGAGACCAACGCCTTACGGCGAGGCGCTAGGAAAGCAACCCAGTGGGGCCACCTTGCCCCCTGGCTATTAGTTTCGGCCAGATTTCTCCGGCCTCCCGACTGGTTTCGGGCTCGAGGTCGATTGAGCGGTCCTCTCGCTTACGTAGCGGTGATTCGGTGTCTACCGAATCTATCACGGACCACGGCATCCTTCGCCCGGCTCTTCACCCGGTATCGGGTAGCCGGTTGGTCGTTTCAAGAGCAATTGCCGTAAAGTTAACAACTGCCTCCGCTCTCTAGGAAACAAATCCGTTTCCAGACTCCCACGGCTATCGGTCGGAATGCAAAGTCGACTGAATAACACCCCACGGTGCGCAAGCGGTCCAAGAGTGCCCGAAGGTTTATACTTAGAGGAAACTAACCCGCAAGCCAGAATCCTACCCGGGCTCGCACATCTGCGTGGCTGCCGGATGGGTGTTTTTGCCGGACCCGTGAATTTGACCGACCCTTAGACACATGGGTCTTAGTGGCCTAACTGCAACAGGGCCCATTAGCTCTCTAAAGTACTTTGTCTATCTTTTTCAAAATTATGGCACTCGTGATAAGAGGGGATAGTACCCCCCTCACTGACCCCCCCCGATAATGATTGATTATGATAGCAAATCTAGTATAGTATTTTTGTACAATTTACGTGGTATTGAAATTGCTATTTTTCGCTATGGTTCGTTTCTCGGCTAGCCTCGGGCGGTTCGACTTTTTCCGGGCGGCTCGATTTTTTCTTGTATGAGAGATATTGCAATCAAAACAGTGTGGTTTCGGCCCGACGACGCATCTATTTACAGAAGTCCAATATTTTGAGATTGAAATATTAGAGAGTAGCGCCCTCTGATGGACCAATTTAAACCACAATCTTTTCAACTCTTGCCATAACCAAATGATGCCTGCTTGCCAAATTTCAGCTACATCGTATAAAGCGTTTAGGAGCTAGCATCGAGGAATACACACAGACACACAGACTCACAGACACACAGAAGTGCGTTCACAATACTTTCCTCTGCCGGGAATGTTAAATACTGAAATAAATCAACCAAACTGACTTAACTGAATTGTGATTCGGTAGCCAAACATACGTTGGATGCATCGAAATTGAATTGTTTTGTCAGTTTTGCCTTCGGTTTGCTCTCATGGACCAAGCAAATTAAAAGTCGTATTGTTAACGAAAACACGTGCGCACGCCTGCCGCTCAACTCACCGATAACGTTATTTTCATGTGAATACACGCGTCACTTCATTAGAATGAGTACTAATATTTTTCTTTCCCAGTGTTTATTCATTTAGTTATTGGGAATAATACCTACACATATAATACTCAATACAATATTAAATAAATTATTTATTACTAATATTTTCACTTAATTTCTTATTAGAGCATAATATGTAGGTATATATGTGTAATCCGTATGCTAAATTACTTATTGTCTATGTGTTGTAGAACTGACGATTCATTGTAAGAGTTAAATTATAATAAACAATATTTTAACATAAAAAAACCGTCTCCATTTTTTAAATATAAGTGCAGAACCATGCCGTGGTAAAACTTAAACCGGGCTATCATAATTCGATGCGTATACAAAATTTTATGTCTCTGCTGTTGACCGTTGAGGAGTTCCCTTGTTGGAAGCCAATCCTGGTTACCGCAGTCCTGTCTTAGTGAAACTTACAACGGGCTGTCGTAATTAAATGCATATACAAAATTTCGTGTCCGTGCGAAGGCTGAGAAGGCTCTCATAAGGGGCCAATCTTGGGTGCTGCAGCCATGTCATTGTGAAACTTAGAACGGGCTATCATAACTAAATGAGTATACAAAATTTAGTGTCAGTGCTGTTGACCGTTGAGGAGTCCCCTCGTCGGGAGCCAACCCAGAGTATAGAATCAGGTCATGCTTATCATAGAAAAATGCATTGTCATCGGAATTAAACCAACATGTTCATTTTCAACTTCATATGATTATATTTGAGCAGTTCCCTCAATTCCTCATTGACCCCATCATCAGAACAGGGGTTTGGTAAAAATGAGACTAATCTGTAAGTATATCCTTTCATAGGTATATCCTTTCAAATCGGTTAATAAATTACGAAGTTCTGAGGTAACAAACATAAAAAAATACAACCGAATGGATAACCTTCTCCTTGTCTTGAAATCGGTTAAAAACTATTAATATCAAAATTATTTGGATCAATTAACATTGTAAAAAACAAACAAATATTTTATCGAAGCGACCAACGTCACGAGTCCTAAGGGCTACCACAAATCGTAATACGGCTACTAGCCTCCGAGCCTCCGAGCTCACTACAGCCGAATATGACTGCCATATGGACGTCACTCCGCCGACGGAGATATTCAAACGTTCGATGAATTTTACAACCCCCACTCATGCGCAACGCCAACTACAGGCGTTTTCCGAAACGCATCCCACTGCTCACTTCCCTAGCACCCTATCCCTGCAAAGCGATTAGAATCTCAATAACGTTATTATGCTTAATAATGCAAATAAAGAGGCCCGAAACTATAGACCAAAGTGAAATAAATATTCAAGGCTTTTAGAACAAATTATACGCAGCGGATTTGTTTGTAACCATCATTTTCTGCTAAATCCGCTAAAACAGAGTTGTTCGTAGCAGATCGATGATCAGATGATATTTGATGGAAAATTGTTCGTAGCAGATCGATGATCAGATGATATTTGATAGAAAATGTTTCGAGTGGCGCCCCGTCTATTTCTTAAGTACGATCTACGGTCCGCTTTTAGGACATTTTTTTTTCATAGAAAGTTACAATACAATAGCATACATACCTATACCTATTACAGTCTGTCGAGTAGCACCGGGCGAGTGATGCCACAGCACTAATGTCTGTGGCGGGGAGAACGCACGCCGGTCCCCGCACCTCAGCTACCGCTTACATTTCTCTCAGTCGCCAAGTGTAGATATACATTAAATTGTAATCCCCAGTGGGTAGATTGTACTCGATGTTTCTCACAAAGTAATAAAAAAATATTGTATTCTCTTCTATTCTATGCCCAAAATTTGCTGTTGAGGATCCGAGGCTCGAATCGTTTTAAACAGCTTGGGCTAGTTTTTGTTCTTTGATCGGCCCAACTTTCGGTTCAGCTTTCATCCGGTAGCTTCCTCGAAGATGTATTATCATGGAAAGCCTCAGGAACTCTGCCTGCAGTTGTATTTTGCAGTTGTAAGTGGTTGTGATCTACAGTGCGCTAGGGGGAACTGCCGCCAGGCACTAGCTAAGTCTGCTCTACTGGCGAATTTCCGGGGCAGTCTAGAAACGTACGTTTTCTAGGGGGCGTAGATAGATGATGACCTACTGCCACCAACCCTTAGAAATGGCCACCCGCTCCTAAGTGACTTGCTGCCAAAGAGTGTGTAGGAACTTCGTCCTACATATCAAGTCAACAAAAGCATTAGATTCTAGAAATCTATAATCGCAAACACACTCAATTCTACACCTGTAAACTGCAATTAAATTCCACCTAATTTCGGTAATTAGAACAGACATAGCCGGTGACTCATGTCAATTTCTCCTAATCGATTCAATCGAACACACTTACTTCCCCCACGCTCTCAGCATTGCGTCATGCATTACGGTATATAAGCCCATACATTTGATCAATTAATTATCATCCTCGGGCCGTCTCCCGACACGCATCATTCTCGAGTAGACGTTACTCATCATCCTCGAGTTGCCGCTCATCGCGTTTATATCTCGCTATCATCTACGAGCAGTCACTTCAGCATCCGCTATACTAATCTTCAACTACTCAGCCGCGATCATCATCTTCGAGCACACACTACACACACCGCGACTTACTATTCGAAAGCGTTACGCCTGGCAATCATCAACTACGTTCTTCAATAAATAACTTCAACTTCAGCAAGAACGACTTTTGCTACGGAGAAAACCCCCTGATGATACCACCTCTTCACTAACGAGCAATTGGAGTCCAGTGAGGGGTGGTCCCTCACAAGTGTCACGGACCCACGACAAATTACTCAGTCCTAACGTCGTCCTCTGTTGGCCGCTAAAATAAATGTTTGATAGTTTACTAGATTTTGTAAAATTTTGCTACATTGCGCCGTACTCAAGTCGTTTAAGTATAACCTTCCATATGGGAAGAATTTCAATTTGAATTATATAAGCATATCATCAGCAATATATAAGCAAAAAATGTTGTTGCATGAAAATTGGCACGTGTCTGCACGGTTTCCGGTGCGCTCACGTTATCCTGTTAAAACGTGATAGGAATTAATTCAGGACAATATTCTTCAGTTATCAGCGAGCCTTACGTGCCGTTCAGCGGCTGAAACAAAATAGCTGAAACCACAATGGCGGCAGATGCTTTCAGCGAATGGTTCTGAAACGAAATCTTTTGTCCCTAAACTCTCCAATTTGCGGGATTGGTTGTTAGAACCGTAAACTGTTTGCTCTGGATTCGAATCTATAGAGGAATCTATAGGGAGGTTATTGCAAAGGTGCCAATACAACATCACATTACCGAAATAAATGGTGTAATTACAAATGTTTTAATTTTATTGTTAAAAAATATGTGTTTTATCAGTAATACGCGAAAAAATATCGAAAATATATCGAAAAAACCTTATATTACGATATTTAAATTAAAATATACCTGTGTTAATTTCTAAAACAGTGGGTTGAAGAACCCTCCAAAGGGCTCACAATTTTTCAGAGTTCATTGTTTTTACAGTGAGACTCAACAAAATATTTGTAAAAAAACTGGGAAAAAAATCTTTACTGAACTTTAATCAATACCCTGATTGGATTTGAACTAATTTAGAACATTCATCGACTAGTCAGTCATCTTTGAGATTATAATAAAGTTACATTTGTCGTTAAATGTTTTAAATTGGTGTGAGTATGAATAAAATCCCGATAAAATATTTTTACTGATTACTGAAGTTTTCAGTGATTTCTACCACGTCTTATTGTATTTAGGAGTTTAACAAATTGTAACTCTAATCAGAATATTCGTCAGACCTTTATATATCTATTTGTATAGAAATTAAACTTAAACAACTTTTAATATTGCTATGAATAATTATTGTAATATGAAATAATATAATATTGTATATTATATTATTTCATATAATCTATCTATATATGCCGCCGATTATTTCATATACTCTATCTATATATCTATCTATATAATCTATCTATTATGAATCGCCGTGCGTTAGTCTCGCAAGATCACGGAAATGACTCGACCGATTTCAATTATTTTTTTTGTTTTGTTTGCCTTGATTCAGGGGTGGTTTACAAAAAAAAATTTTTAGGAAAAACTCAAAGAAACAACTGAAAATCGAAAAAATCGAAATTGGTCATTTTGGGAAATAGGCGACTATCGCTAGATGGCTATCGCGGCGATCCTATAATTTGACAGCTGCGCCATCCATGTTATTACCTTCCGTACATGTGTCACGTTTAACTGTCACATTCCGTACAATGTGTAAAATTTTGATAAGTCGAAAATTCAAAAAAGTCAAAAAAGTCGAATAGTCAAAAAGGTCGGAATAGTCAAAAAAGTAAAAAAATATATTAAAAAGTCGAAAAAGTAAAAAATAACATTTAATCACCAAACGAAACCCAAACCGTACATGATTTGGTCATATTATAGATTTCAATGAATTGGATTTGGAAAGTTGATCAGGATTAATAAACGCTTATGAAGAGTTACAATCAAATCAATTTTAGGTGGTACGAAGTTCACCGGGTCTATCTAGTGTAATATAATAATGTAATATGAAATAATATAATTTTGCTATGAGTGACACTACGAAGTGGTTGTTCGGGTTTACATGGTGCTGATCCCAATCGTTTACGTACAATATTATCGATAAATCGAATTTGTTACCGGATCCAATCAGCTTTGAATCCACCGCGTCGGGACGTTTGCGGCCCCGTACTACGGCCTCTCTTAATTTTTCGAATAATGATAAAATTAAAGTGAGACATTTGCGGCCCTGACCCTTTTAATGGGATACCTGCTTTTTTGTTTCCGGCGACCACCTGGGAAGTTTATCTTTTACTATTTTAAACAATCTACTGTAGGTTTTCTTCTGCTTATTTTTGACAGAATTTTAAAATGTTTAATTGCATTTAGTATTTGGGCGTGGTGTATCACATTTGAATCTTGAAGTCGCTCTAATATTGTTATCGAAAACCATGGATCATTCTCATCGTGAATTTATCGAAAGTACCAGAGGGAAGCCACTTGCCTTGTATGAATACTACTTCTATAGGTTTTTTTCGGATAATTTTTCTTCCTGAAAAAAATACGCTAGAGTGCATTTAGCGTCATTCTACACGTTTTTCAAAAAATCTGAAAATTTCTTAGGTCCGTCTTCCAGGAAATTTTTCTTCCCGAAAAAAATAAACTTCGCCAAACGTAGCCAAACATGACGCTTGAGAGAACGTGATGTTACTTGCATGTTTTATTGCACGGACCGCGAGTCTTTGCTCGGACTTTCTTTTAGTTGGTATTAACAGATATCCCATTAATAGAGTCAGGGCCGCAAATGTCTTACTTTAATTTTATCATTATTCGAAAAATTAAGAGGTCCGCAAATGTATCTGGGTCGCAAATGTACGGAGCTGCAATTTTCCCGGATTCGAATCCACGGGCGCAGGTATATTCAAAGATCGTGAAACGGATAAAGTTTTAGGTTGAATCGCAAATGAATAAATGATCTACAACAAAAGCCTTTTTCTAATGACAATATTCCTCATCGTCATTGGGTAGGGCGGCGATTGCAAAGGCTATTGAGCCAATTGCTATACATTTGTACTTATTCTCCTTTGAAACAATAGTATGGTTAATAGACCCAATCTGTGTTAGTACGAATTTAAATCGAAGATGGTTTAATATTATAATGTTGGCGTCACAATTTTAAACTCTAAACAGCGTTTTAATTTTTTAAATAGACCAAAATTATATTATATTTACAAATAAATCTACCTGACATCTTGCTAGGTGGGTACCTACACTTACGTAATAATAATTAATGAATTACTTAATTATCCATAAGTTTATCTGTATCTGAAGGTACTTTTGCCAGTTTGTAATTTATTGTTGTTAATCCAAAGATGATTAAATAATTTGTATATTTGAGAATATGTTTTAATGAATTGTTTTCGTAGACAATACTCTTAAGATAAATAAACGGTGTAGCACTGCTCATACAAAACTAATTTACTAGTATAAACTTAAAATAGAGATAGCATTGTATGCGTATTGTTTGCATAAGGAATGCATGTTTTATAAGAGTACCTAAGAAAGAAAATAAGAAGGCATATTTTGTTTTTTATTCTAGTGATTCACCTAATAAAACACAAAGAAAAACACAAAAATATGTTGGATTACAAAATGCCACTTTTGCATAGATTGAGAAATATTTAGAACAAAATTCAGAATTATTTGTAAATGGCAATCTGCAACAGTTAAATCGGACTTTGTTATCCAGGAAACTAGGTCGGAGGTTTCATCTTAAAGGGATTGCCAACAAAACTTTTAAAAACCAGACCCGCGCTAGCACCCTTTCAATCTGGCCAGGTGTTATTTTATATAATAAATCTATTTTTACACGACTGCCCAGGAAAGGAGTGTACATAACACTCCTTTCCAGTTCAGGATTCATATATGTATGCCTTCCGTTTCTTTATTTCATCATAACTTCTAAACGCTTGAACCGATTTAGAAGTGTGTCATATTGTTAGAATCGTATTGTCCTCCCGACTTTAATAGGGTACGTGCTGCGACCCCTTGCTCTCATATAAGGAGAAAGCAGCGTCTTTAATACAAATCGCCGTCTGACGCGGTGCGTGTTGACATGTATCATTTGACAGTTTATTTTTTTTCGTTTTTCCTCTTCGTGGCCGTCAGAAATAGATCCGGTAGGCCTAGTAACGAAGAGAAATATTTGAAATATTAATTTAACAAAATAAATTATACAAAGTGTTTAATTATTGCACTCCATAAAAAAATACCGGTTTTTAAAAAACCGTTTTCAGTTGTTTTGTTGGGCAGTTGTGTAAAAATAGAATGTCTGGATGCGTTAGGTGCCCTAGTGGATATAGGTAACTAGCCATATTTAATAGGATATAACTCAGAAACGGCTCATATTCAGGTCAGTCGTTGTAGTAATAAATGTTCTAAATAAAAAGATTTTTCTATTGGTTTTTGATTTACAGCTATTGGAAAAGTAGGTCAAAATATCCATTTTCTTTTATCAATATATTTATGCTTCCTTTTAAATTTTCGTTGTTTTCTTATTGTGGAGGACTGATTGTCCCTAAAAGGCCCTAGTCGATTTATAGTCCCAGTTCGGCTCTGTGTATTTGTGATGCATTCGAGCCCCGAGGATTTCAGCATAACGTAAAAGAGCATAAAGTAGATTTGCGTAACTTCTCGTAAACGAATTCACAAATCTTTCCGGAAATACAAATATCTTGCAAAATTGTCCTTCTGGCAACAAGAGCAACATAAAGAAACTTCATGCACTGCATTAGAGCATCTTGGGAAGTACTCGCTGTTACTGGAGCAAGCATTACAAACTAGACTTTGCATTTTCGAGTCGGGATTTAGGAATAAATAAATAAATCAAAATAGTTAACGTCCAAAACTACCTTTATTTATTTATTTTATTTATTTATATAAGAATTAATTACTATAAAACATTGATTAGCTTACAAAAATAACAGGAACCGAATGGCAAAACTTTAACCTTTCGCTTATTTGTTTCTGTCACCCAACTGGGACTAGCCCTTGTCTAGGGTGGACAGGACTCTAATATTACAATCAAGTTTGCTTGATTGCTTGATTGCTTACAAATGTACAAGTTTTAGTAAAACGCTAATAACACTAAATTGCCCTAAAATGTGGTCTCATCTTGATCTCATGGTTTGATTTCTATATTCTAACTAGCGGACCCGACAAACGTTGTCCTGCCCTAACGGTTTTTCGATATTCGAATTTTGGATATACTACATAAGTGACATTTGAGACTGAGTTTTTTCGTTTCGTCTTTGTGCGATGAAGACTGTCTCGTTCCCAAGACTCTATGTTCACCCTACGCTTGAACTAACGATCAATATAATTATTCTTTCCTGGAATGACGAGTTCGCCCGTTGTGGGTGTCAACTCCGAAGTCGGCAAAGAGAGCAGAATCTTGTTTTATGTTTTTCAGTATAAAAAAAAACACGAATTAGTGAATAATATCACATTGATTTTAAAGCAACGATACAATTTAGTAGAGAACTCGCTTATACACAACATCAATCAATAATCAACTACAAAAATAAATTAAATTTGTCATGTGCACTAATTTGCAAATGAGTAGCATTTGTAGATCCGTTCACCGGTGGTGTGTGTTTGCTTTATTCACGAGCGCACAGCCGAAGTCAGACGTGTGCGCGGTGAGTGCTTTCCACCTGACGATAGTACATTGTCATTACCACAGCACAAGCTCGCCACACGTAGTACTCCTTGCCACAATTGCAGCTATTCCGATGTAAAAACATGTAAGTATGATGTTAACATTTCTGAAGTTTATTTTGCAAATAATTATTATGCAAAATACAAAGAAAACAACAGCATCAATCTTCAATAATAATTACGAAGGCGTTCTCAAAATCTATTTTAAGTTCTGAAAATGTCTCTCAACGACAGGGTCTAAAATATTTATAATTTACTTATTTGGAATAATACTCAATAAACAAACAATACTCTAACAAATACATTATTACTAATATTTTACATAGTTTCCTATTATAACATAATGTGTACTCCGCATGCTAAATTAATCATTTGCCTATATTCCGTTTAACTGACGATTCATAAAAAAGGTAACAATATAAAAACTATTAATATTAAAATGATTGAGATCAATAATAATTAAAAAATGTGTTGTGTCACCCCAAGATTTTCTTGGCAAGTAGCTAAGCACCCCGATCAACCCTCACTCCCTCCTCCCCCCACACCAACTCAAACTCCTCCCGCTTTCCGATTTGTAGGATATTCTTAGTGTTTTTAGTATATATCCGTGGTATTAAAATCGTCTTGGGTCATCTATCATTAAAGATGTCATCTATCACCTGACGGTGATAGATGACACCGCACGGACAGGAACCACACCACAATCCCCCCAAGTCGCGAATGTCGTTCATGATCCGAAAACAACCGCTCCAAAGCAGTTAATCGTCGAACCACATCACTCAATGGTGGGCTTCACTTGGCGAGGAGGTAAAAGAAGAGATAGCACCAGGATCCTATCTCTCCTATACCACCTAGCGTAGTTTGAGGAGACTGAGGGTGGTGGTGACAAGATGCCGAGCCAATCTCGTTCGCTGGGGCTACACAGGGGAATTTAATAGTCCACTGTGGAACGCTGCGAGATGAAGACCACCTCCGCTTCTGCCCACAACTGTCAAACGTTTTCACAAACCAGGACCTACGTACAAAGCGCAAACTGTAATATCCAGGCCGCATATTTCTGGAGAGACGTGTCCTAGCCTGGCCCGGAAACGTTAAGGCGACATGAGAGTTCAGAATAACTAAATAGTAAAAACACATTCTTAAAAACAAGATTTTATTAAAGTGCTCCGTCCCGAGCCAACCCTGGATGCAGCAGCCATATCATAGTGGAACTTAGAACAGGCTATCATAATTGAATGCGTATACAAAATTTTGTGTCATTGCTATTGACCGTTGAGGAGTCTCCTCGTCGGGAGCAAATCCTGGGTGCAGTAGCTATGTCATGGTATTTTAGAACGAGCTATCATAACTGAATGCGTATACAAAATTTCGTGTCTGTGCTTTAACCGTTTAGGAGTCCCTCCGTCGGGATCCAACCCTGGGTGTAAAATCAGGTCATGCTTACCATAAAAAATGCATTTTCATCGGAACTGAACCAACATGTAAATGTTCATCTTCATAAGTTAATATTTGAGGAGTTCCCTTAATTCCTCATGGATGCCATCATCAAAACAGGATATTGTATTTTATCATTGTTGATAAAATTGAATCAATCTGGAAGTAATATGCTTTCAAATAAAAAAAGAATTTTCCAAATCGGTTCCTAAATGACAATTGAAATATTGAACAAAAATTATTAAAAAAATACAACCGAATTGATAAGTTCCTTCTTTTTTTTGAAGTCGGTTAAAAATACAATACTTAATTGCATTTATTTCCAAATTTATTTTGTTCAAGGAATGGTAGGATACAGTACTTTCGAAAGGCGTCGATATATTTCCATATAAACTATTTATTTACCAGAGAATAGATATACTATGTGATAGCGAGGAGATCGCATCTATTGTTTAATCGTACACATATTATTGCAGACAGGCCAGTGAGGAGGGTTATAGCCCCCCCTTAATTCCATCCTCAATATATTAATTTGATATAAATAAATATATAAACTCAATTTGATTCCATTTCTTTTTCGGCATTGCAAAATGTATCTCGCTAGAATGCCCCAAATATTCGCGAGTATGACTATTTAGAGAAGAATGTCGCTTACTTGTTTTTTCTTTAAGACAGTCGTATACGGGCAGTGAGGTAGCACATAGTTCGCCGTGTCCTAGCTATGGAAAAGTTTTTCTTGCAAACGAGATATTCCGCCAGCTGGGAACGAATTGTCAGCCATTTATGAGATGCAGTTGCACGATATTTTGCAGCTGGAGCAGACGAAGGGAAATATCTGTCGTGTTGCAACATGCATGAAGGGATTTATGTGTCTGTCTGTACGCAGAAGTAGCCAGAGTATAGAGAGAACAGGCAGAAACTTCTGCTTCGAAAGGACAATGGACGATTTTGTATCGTCACCCTCTCGCGAAGTTTGTTGTAACACTTTGCCACACATACCATACCCCTGGGGCCACACTAATGGGAAACGCCGTTAATTATCGCGATGATGGACTTATAACGTTGCTCTAGCGACGACTAATCGCGATAATTTTACAACGGCATTAACATTGCCGTTTGACGTTAGGCGATAACTCGGGTGGCGGTACATGAAAGAGTTTAACGCGTTGAATCGGCCACACTACTATACGTTTTTCGTTTTGAACCGTGAGCGCAACGGCATTGCACGTATTTGAATTCAGTAATAAACAGTGGATGGGACGGGAGTGGACTAACGAGAAGGTCATTGTATTTCTGGAAATTCTGCAAACAGACCCATGTTTGTGGGATCCGAGACACAAAAGTTACATGAATTGTGCATCACAAAATAATGCATGGCGACGAATAATCGAATTATTACCATTTAAAACAAAAATCTAAGAAATTAAAAAGAAAAAGGAATCCATATAAACAAATTGAGTTATTATAGAACCCATCTAAACAAATTTAAAAGTCTTTGAGTACAGTCTTTTTTTTCTCGTTCGGTAATGATAAAATATAATAAAAATGTTCACTCATGAAATACAGTGTAGCAGCGTCAACGTCGGTCTCCTCACCGGAAACACGACCCTTAGAGCACATCTATTCAACCTTGGCTTGACCGAGAGCAAGGACTGCCGAATATGTGGCGAAGAACCTGAAGAGAGCATACACAACGTTGGTCACTGCCCAGGCCTCGCCACAAAAAGACACAGTTTACTACGACGCGCCTTTCTCAAACCCAGCGATCTGCATAGACTGGTAAGCAGTACCTGGCTACTAGCAGACCACTGACCCAACCACAAAGTGGGTAGTTACGAAAGATCTTATAGATCAAAGTCATACTTTCAAAAAGTTGTCACAAAAGTCTCATAAGCAAGGTCACACAGTTGACCTTGCGTTACAATAAGAGACACGAACGAAGCAGACACGAGATTTTATTAGACTTTTGAGACAACTTTTAAAACGCCAAAATAAAGGTGTATACGAGTTTCCAGCTTATTATCTTTTTCATTCCGAGGTGAAACCCCTAATATGACTGGACTAAAATAGGTAGTAGGTAATAACAGCCAATATTATATTATATTAAAAATGTTGTTTCTCTCTCTCCCACGGAACCGCATACTTCAGGACTATACGACCAAGCTTTGGAAACCAAACTTTCACAAAGATATTCCCTAGTAGATATTGGGCAGTTTTATCTTGAATTTTTGATCTAACCTGGACCGAGTGAATAAAGAAACAGTTAAGAGTTTTGCAAATAATTAAAGACTATGAAGTCAATTCCGTCGCCGATAAGTCATGAGATATATTATTAGTGAATTTCTATCGTCTTTATTGTATGAATACATGCTCAGCATTCTAAGCTGTATCCTAAACATACATCATATTTATTTGTGAATCAAATAGAGAACTATGATATTCGGTATGAGGTACAAGCACCTTCCAAGTGCGATTCCCCTGATTGTCTTCGTTAACTTGTGTATTTGTCGTTTAAATGTTCAAATTAAGTTAAATTTCGAGTAGGAACTGTGACGCGTTGAGTGTTTGTAAGCCACGGTTGCGCTTAAAGTGAATGAAGTTAGACACGGATCCCAGAAAGTTTGCGCTTGTTTCCATATATGCGGTTCAACAGTTTGCAAAAGCCAAATCTGTGCTTTGACGGTCGGCGCTAAACTCGAGACGCTCCAGGGCGACGTACTGCGGCATTAGTGCACGGTGACGTCTTGGTTGCGACTTGAGGTCACTTCTATGATAAAACAGTAGCAAGTAAATATATTAAAAAGAAAAAAAAAACACGACTGCCGTTACAGAAAGTGAACCATTGTATTTATAATTATTTTTATTCCTGTTCATTTTATGAAATATTTGTGGTTTATGTATTTATCCATATAGATAAGTAGGGTCACCGGGTAAACAGTGAGTCACTTTTTTTTAACAGCTCATATCTCAAAACCTATCAGTCAGATCGGCTTAAAATTTAGTTTGATGTATTTTATATTTTATCAGCTCTCGGAAAATTACTAAATCATTGACCCCCGATAATGTAGAGCAGAGGAAATAGGGTTTTTTTAAGAGAGCAGAAATGACCCACTGTGCACAATGAGTGGTGAACAATGGGTCACCCCCTGGTTAACAATGGGTCTAGGAGTTTTTATACGTAAATAATTAAAGACAATTTAATCTAGAAATTACATTTTTATTTTTTTTTAAAAACCACACGGACCTAAGAACTACGATTATCTTAAAACTTAAAACGAAAACCGAAACCGACAATACTAATAACTTTAAATGGAAATCAAGTTAGGTATGTCTTGAATTTAACGGATATTTATACCACTCAGGTCAATGCCAAAAGTAAGATATGATTGCTGACGAACAGTACTACCATTTGACGCAGGAGTTGGTAATAAAAGCTTAATATTATCATCCTTGACATAAGCCAAGTCTGGAGTATTTGGCATGGAAAAACGTCCTTCCTTGTGTCTCAAATAACTCACATAGAGCTCGAATGTATGATTTCGTTCTTCTAGTATCTTAGCAACATAGTACAACAATTGTCTTTTGAGCGCAAATTCTACTAAAACATACTCTCCCTCTCTTGGCATTCTTGGCAACGGCTTCATCAGCGTCTCTTGCGTAATAATATTCTCTTTATCTTCATCACTGAACCAGCTCCCTTCATCTGGTGAGTCATCATCTAAGACAATTTCACAATCCTCTTCCGAGTCGCTTTGAAGAACTTTTCTAATAGCTTTCTTGACAGTGGGTTGCACAACTTTCTTCCTTTTAATTGCCTTTTTATTATTTTCAATTTCGTTCTTTTCCGGTGTGTCAGTTGCAATAAGAGATTTGCCTAATCGCCTCGGCTTTCTTTTTTTGTTTCTTGCAGATGCCTTTAAAGGTTTTCGGAATTCATCTGGTGTAACTAGCCGGACAGATAAGGCAACTTTGGCATGTGATGACCTGGGAGAGGTTTCATCAGGGTCTTGTCTAGCCACTAATGGTAGTGGTGATGAAGATTGTGACTGAAGAGAATGGTTCTCTTGTGATCGTTGTCTTGGGATTGCATCAGCAGGGTGGATTATTGCTGCCAAACACATATGAGACAGGGAAGGTGGAGTTGTAGCACAAACTATTGAAGATAGCGTAACAGACACAGACGCATCACTTGTGATTTGAACAGAAGATTCAACAATCGACTGTTCAATTGCGTCTATCACAGAGGGATTTGGAGTATCTTCAAAATCTGAAAGGAAAAAATACTGTTGGCATGTGGGTTCGACACCTTAAAATAACTAAAAAAAATATTTAAATAAGTGTTAGGTAGGCTGCATACCTGTTGGTTTCTCAGCAGCAGGCCTGTCAGTGACGCTGCTCGGCATGAAGTCTTCCTCCGAGAATATATCTCTGTCGAACGGGTATATTCCGGTTTTCCTGAATGACTGCTTTATGTTAAGTGGAGTCATACTCTTTTCAAAAGCTTGACCAACTAGTGTTCCAATATCGTAAATGGTCACTGGACATCCAGGATTTCGCATCATCCATGACTCCATCGCTGATGCATAGTAAGATTTAAACGGTCCATAGATGCCGACGTCTAACGGCTGAAGTTTCGCCGATGTGTGTGGGTGTAAAGTAAGCACAGTCACCCCTGACTCTTTAGCCAAATTAAGTGCTTCAATCGATAGATGTGATTCATGATTGTCCATGATGAGAACTGTTGGAGAATCTTTCGTAGATCCTGACCTCTGCACAAAATGCTGCATCACCTGTACAAACGTTTCAGTATTCATCCACCCAGTAGGAGTGGCGAGGATAAGAGAACCAGGTGGTGTCCCAACTTTCATGCGAGGATTTATATTCTTGCGTGGGAAGACCAATACGGGTGGAAGGGGAACACCTCCTGCACTTATGATATTACACGTTGTGACAAGTGTACCTTTTTCACCGCTAGACACTTTGCATATATTCCTTTTTCCCTTCGGAGCTAAAACTCGTGGATTTTTCTGCACAGTACTTGTAGCAGTTTCATCTAAATTATAAATGCGCGTGCCATCTGCAAAGGCTGGACTGCGGCTAAGCACATTTTGAAGGTTGTCGAAAAATATTTTAACAGTTTCCCTATTGAACGCTGTTGCTCGCGCCAAGCTGCAGTTTTCAGGTTTACGTAATGACATCTCAGGGAATCGCTCACGAAACCCTCGGAACCAATCTATGCCAGCCATTTTGTTCGCTTCCCAACTCTCAGGAACTGGTATATTGTTCATTTTTGCCATATCATAAGCTATTTTGCGGCAATCTTTAGTGATAAGACCATAAAACATTAAGGCACACTTTTGGTAATAATCACGTAAGGCCTCCTCATGTTCAGCCTTAAATATTTTCCTGACGGAATAATTTGGCGTCAGGCGGTCAGGATTTTTTTTTCCATGATATCTTTGCAGAGTAGAAAAAGCAATGAAATGCTCTTTCGCTGCTTGCCTGATGCTTTTTCCGGCCTTTATAGCATCTAATGCCTTTTTCATTTGATCTTCCGTATGAATACCAATTTTTCTACTAGGTTTATTTCTGCCCATTCTGTAAAAAAATCATTTTATTTTCATCAAAGATATACCTAGCTTTATAATAGGTAAATTGTTTCTATTTCCTGTAGGTATATTAGTTATGATTAAAACATAGCAGAACCATGCGCATCGCCTCAACAACGAGTCCACAGTGAATCGCGATCCACTGAGTACACAGTGGATCAGACCCACCCTTGACCATAGACCTATGTTAAATGCAAACAAGAACCAACCTGTTAAGAACAAAGCTAGTCAATCATCTATGTGATATATTACAGCGTACTAACAAGGTCACAGTATGGTAATACAAGTTTACCTATATCTATTATAAGTTAGGAATTATAAACAAAATATCAACTCACATTTCAAAATATTTTATGAGCGTCACGATAAAATCGGCCGTAGCACGTCGTCATCTGGGCGCAGCTGCGCGGGAACTGGCGGAGCAGGGATTGCTTATAGGGAGGCGTCTGTGAGCGGACAAGCGTCTGCGCTATCGTACTTATTTTCGTCAATATGTGCGTGACCCACTGTACCCAACTGACCCACCGTTTACCCGGTAACCTACATATATATTTCCGGAATAAACTCAATCAGAAATTTCATTCGACAACAAACACGATATATTTATATTAATTTATTGACATTTCGACATTTGGACATTTAGACAACCACTTACTTAATATTTAGACACTTGAATAGAATTGACATAACGACATAATGACATGAAGACTCGGAATGACATAACGATTCTCACGATACAACACATTTCTAAATCGGTTCGAGCGTTTAGAAGTTATGTTGGAATAAAGAAACGGAAAACATACGTAGATCAACCCTGGACATATTATACACTCCTTTTTTGTTATGTATGTTTTCCGTTTCTTTATTCCGCCATAACTTCTAAACGCTTGGACCGATTTAAAAGGTATGGTATTATTAGAATCGTTATGTCATCCCGAGTGTCATAGGGTACATTGACTGTTCAAATATTAATTAAATAGTTGTCTAAGTTAACATCGTGTTCTGTGTCAAATGAAAGGTCTGATTGAGTACATTTCGGAAATATACATGTATCTATATGGATACATAAATAAACCACAAATATTTCTTAAGAAACCGTAATAAAAATATATATAAATACAATAGTTCACTTTCTGTAATGGCAGTCGTGTTTTATATATTTTTAAAATATATTTGCACTCTCCTGTGTTTATTTATATTACTTCTCGTTGCAATATTATGGTCGTTAATTTTATGCGTTGGCTTATTTAGTAGACAATGCATAATAACTACCATGGGACATTCGTGTCCCATAATTTCAAAATTATTTTATAAATTATCGAATACTAATATTTTTTTAAGTAATATTTTTTTTTTATGTTATTAAGACATCAGAAACTTAATATTAGCAACAAAACAAATATTGTTTAAATCATATTGTATTTTTCATATCCCAAATAAGCAACGAACTCTGGTGTTTTTAATAAATATATAAAATATTTACTTCGACTTTATATTTCTTTTTCTTTTAGTATTAAAGATTTCTGAGGTAAATGATAAAATAACCAAATTTTGGAAAAAAGTCGTAACTTTGCATCTTTATGAATCACAGGGACACTTATATCTCGTAAATTTATAATAAATCTCATTTTCACACTTTTACAAACCCATTTTCACAAAACTTGGCACACATCTTATACATCGCCCATTAACAGTTTTATGTAACACATATTTCCATACTCTACCGCAAAGCTTATGGCCCTCAAAGGGTTAAATACATTGTAAATGGAGTGATAGTAGTAGTTAATATTGTTTTCAAATCCCTTATAGAACTTCATCATTACGAACTCCGCTCTCGTGTATATCTTCAGCATTCTTGTTTGTTTGTTTATACTCTTTATTGTGAAATGTCACAATGGGAGGATTTATTGTCATATGACAATCTCTTACAACCAACCCTACTATAACGTGTTATATGTATGTGTGCGTGTAAGATGGCTATAAGTGTGTGCCTTGTTATTGCATTCGATCGAAAGAATTGAAAATGCAATTTCGTTAATTTGATCCCAACGGAAAATGGTGACCCAGCCGGGAATCGAACCCGCGACCTTACAATGTAAGATCAGGCGACCTAACCACTATGCCACCGGGCCGTGTTCTTCCGCATGGCCATTGGTTGGCAGGGGCATCAATCTTTTGATAGAGCATTAGATTGCTCAATGGCAAAGTACGTTTTGACAACCCTTTTACACTGACAACATGCAGGTGCATTGATAGCATAGTCAGGCGAAACTAATAGCAATATATGTATATGTATATATCTATAATATAATTGACATGTAACTGACATTGCCTTTTAACAGTTTTATATGTCCAAAAATTTCATACTCTACCGCAAAGCTTATGGTCCTCAAAGGGTTAATAATTTTAATATTATAGTATTGTGGTCTCTCGGTTATCCGGCAGACATCGGAACAGAGTACTGCCGGATTACTGAAAACGCCGGATAACTGGAATTCACTAATAATCTCCTACCGAATCCCAAACAATAAGACCAGGGCTCGCGATTTATTTTATCTACCGAGAGTCAATACCAATTATGGTCAAAATATGTATTTTTATAGAGCACTTCGATCATACATATAACCTCAACTTTCAATGTTTGGATATTTTTAATTTATCTTCAAATACTTGCTTCGAAGAAATTAGAAATACGATAAACAGCCTTCGGGTTTGATTGGTATTTCTTCGTCCGTTGGGTACGCAGGCTGTGGAAATCGCCTCTACACTATAACAATGCTTTCTAGTCAGTATAATATTTTCTATAAAAGTTCATATGTATAATAGCATTATAAATACATTGTGATGTATAATATAAATATATTTATATTAACTATATTTTTACATTTTATTATTACCGTATCGTATTACTTATATTAATTTATTGTTTGTGCACCTGTATGTATGTATATATGTATGTACGTTATATATCATCATATATCATACATCTACATAACTCATAATATGGCTTCCCTATCCCTTTCCCCTTACTTAAACCTGCATTTGTTTCATTGCTCATTGCGCTGTAACAATAGATTTAATTTAATTGTGAAAACTTTTAATTGGCCTTAGATGTATATATTATGTGTTAGTATTAAGTATAAAACGCTGTAAGTTTTCTGAAAAATAAAAATAAATAAAATAATTACACATTTAAATGGCAGAAGCGGTATTTTATTTTATATATATATATAGAGGTAATATTGTATTATAAACTACATTGATAGATACACTGTAGAGATATTTTCAACTCACAACACTGCAAGTCTGATAAAATGCAGCACGTCAGCGAGCTAGTGCAACAAGGAACAGACTGGCGTAAGGCAGAAAAATTACCGAGCTTGGTAGCAGCCTTATAAAAATGCCGGATTACTGGCAGGACCGGAGAAGTGAAGTGCCAGATTATAGAGGGAGTTGTAGTTGATTACGCGTCGAGTACGCGAATCGGCGGACATTGGGCGTTGTTCTCAAGGCAGACGCGTACAACTGCGATTGTTTTTACATTATAATGACGTAATTTCCAGCTTATTTCGATTGTTTACGCAGGTATGACGTCAATATACTCACGGCTCGGTAGCATAGTGATTAGGCTGCCTGATCTTACGAGTAGATTGTAAGGTCCCGGGTTCGATTACTGGCTGGGTCACCATTTTCCGTTGGGATCAAATTAACGAAATTGCATTTTTAATTCTGTCGATCGAATGCAATAACAAGACACACACACACATGCTACACGCATACATACATATAAACACTTCACAGTAGGGTTGGTTGTAAGAAATTGTCATATTACAATAAACCCGCCCACTGTGTAATTTTCACAATAAAGAGTAGAAACAAACAAATAGAAACAAACAATATTATGTCACTTCATAGATGTGTTGATCAAGTGTGAAAATAATATAACAAAGCATAACAACAATCTAAACTGCTTTTGGTATTTCGAATATATCGTCTCTTTAGTTCCAGATTTTACCAATTTTTTTTTGTTTTCTGAAAATTCGCTTTCGTTCATAATCGTCAACGCTCTTTTCATAACTGTCACGTTTGTCAGCAAATAATGCACAACGCTATCGGATGACGCCGAAACCCCTTTATGTTTCTTGCTATTCTGTGTTGGGACAGCATCGAAACTGCTTGTCACTGTGGGACTATCGGTCATAGTCTGCTGTGTAATGTCGAGAAATGTGATACAGGGCTGGAGGAGATTATTTCGTTTTATAAATTGGTCGAAATGAAACCGAAGCGAAATCAGACTCACCGATGTTTGAATTCGCAACTGTGATGATTTTCTAATTGGTATGGATGTAAATGTAGTGAAACACATTTTTTTAAAAAATCGCATGTGTTACGCCAAGACTTTTCCAGCAAGTAGACAAGCCCCCATCCCCGCCAACACCTCCCTCCCTGGCGGGTGGCCAGCCCCATCCCCCAAAACGCCAATTCGTAGTATATTTGTAGTAGGTATTTTCCTCTCGCTGCTCCAAGCCAAACCGTGAGTCGATCATTCCATGACTCGAATGCTTCTTTTGTGAGTCGGTTCCTCTAGAATCGGTCATTCCGATTATTTTGAAGTCGAAGTATTTTCGTCTGGGCGCTCGCAGTGCAGGTGGCTGCGGACGATACTCACGACAATAGTAAGGATTTTTTTAATGGAACAGATAGAAGAGGTACAATTTTATAACTTAAATTTTTGAACGGCTGAGTTTTTTTATACTTATTTTTTACTAATGTTATAAATATTATAACCGAGACAAATAGAGAAAACCGACAAGCCTGAAGACAGAAGAAAAATGGCAATAATTTATAGTTAAGGCTATAATAATTAATCATGTATAATTTGCGTTTAAGTGAAATTAGCAGGTACCTAATAATTACTTATTGTGTAATATAAGATTTTCTTTGGCAGTTTTTCCAGATAGTAGCGAAGTGGTTCACTTATTTACAAAATCGGAGGCGCTTCATTGGTTTTGCTCACACGCGCTGAGCATGGTCAACACTTCACTGATTTTACCCCCCCCCCCTCCCCTCCCCCCACCTCCTTTTCCAAAATTCAATATTTTAGTCAGGAGCGGCTACAAATTTCCGGAAAAAAGTTTTAAAAAAAAAATAATTTTCTGGAAATTCTGTCCCGGTACAGCAACCCTAGGCGAGAACTTCGAATTGCGCCGCAGGCCTTTGAGACAAATTTACGTGTATAAAACCCTACGTAATTGTTAATAGAAATTGCTCAATAAAAAAGATCTAAATCTAATCTAAAAGAAGGAAAATGTTTACTTTAAAAAAATACTTAATTCTGCAATTCAATTCGTTAACGAATTTGTTACAAACAATGTTTACAACAAAAAATCCTTAAGCATCCTTACATTTATCTAAGATTTGTAATAATGATAACATGTACTAATAAGTATATCTTTGGACTTGGGTACCTATATTAATAAATCTACTTCTCCAAGTCTAACATGAAAACACACAGAGCATTGAGGGAAGGCCTGGTTTAGGCGGTCAAAAAAATACAAGTTATTCATTATAAATAGGATAGAAAACGAATTTACCGCGTGAAATTTGTAGGACCCGACGTTTCGGTGACGTTGCAGCCGCCGTAACGGCGGCTGCAACGTCACCGAAACGTCGGGTCCTACAAATTTCACGCGGTAAATTCGTTTTCTATCCTATTTATAATGTCAAACAACCGCGATAGTCTTCGATTTCATACAAGTTATTCATGTTTTTTTAACGATAAAGTTGAAATATATTGTTTTTTTTACCTCAGGAATAGCTGATAGTCTCAGATTACTGTAAGTGTAAAAAAACTTACTACTTATCTTTAAAGAAAACTTTTAAAGTGTTTTTCTCAAAACCACTTTTGTCAGTTTGCGCCGGCGATAAAAATAAAACTATTGAACGGATCGAGTTGTTTCAAAAATATTTTAATGAATATTAAATTCGCTTCTATATGTAAAACAAATCAGAAAAAATGTTTTTATATATTTATTTTCTAGTTAAACACAAAATTTTGCACAATATGACGACTATCGTGGTATAACAGTATGGCAGCGGTCTAAATGGCGTATATGCGGTATAAAATTATAATGTAATAACAAAGGAATTTTCAAATCGTAGCTATTATAATTTAATGTTATAACCCTAAAAATGTAAATTTATCTATTTTTATTCTTATTTTATTTATTTTCCATTATACTGCGCAATTATTTTTTTATATTTAAATCACATAATGTTCTAGATTGATATTTACAAGTGGACGCAGGCAAAAGTTGTAATGCTGGGTAAGACAGTGAGTATAGCAAGGAGGGACTGCCACAACCCTTATCAGAGTTAGCTCAAAGAAAATCACCAAAATAGACGATGTTTCGAATGCCCTGCGGGTTTGTCTTATAAAATTGGGAGTGGGCATCTGTGTAGGAGGCGCGGGCATCCGTGAAATAGGAGACCGAAAAATATCGATTATTGGATACGACCCTGGTTGCAGAAAAGGCACACGACAATTATTATGTCGTCTTATCCCGCAAGACGATACGCCACGCCTCTGATTCCTATAAGGGGGAGCCTGGTATAGAAGGCCTAAAAAATCATGTTTCCTGTGTTTTTTTAAACTTTTAGGTTGAAATCTGACCACGAATCTTTCATATCAGTTTGATTAACATTTGAATGATAAAAATATTTTTTGTAATCTATATTATAAAACAAAGTCGGGTTTGTTCGAACACTTATAACTCGAGAACGGCTGGACCGATTTTCATGGTTTTCGATTTGTAGTATTTGTCCTCGTCCCGAATAGCAGAATAACTATGATAAACAAAAATTGGAAAATTTACGAAAAATTAAAATAAAAGAAAAAACGTTTTCCCATACAAAGTGTAAATCCGTGTTTTTCTCATGGTCAGTTGTACGTGGCATGTTCACGTGTCGACAAATCATCCGCTTTAATTGTTCTTGCGCCTGATAAAAAAACAAAAAATGTCGTATATCACACGGTGCTTATTTGACTTGCATATCGCGGATCGAATCGATACAAAAAAGATTTGTGAAGCGATTAAATTTCATTTCTTTTACTAAGCCCAGCTCTTATGAGGAATCCTTAAAATCCCACAAGTTAATGTCATTGGAGAGCCGTAGAGTCTTGATCGATGACGTATTCTTGCATGGGTTGGTAAATAATTCCATCGATGCGAACGCGATTTTGGAGCGCATTGACTTTTTTGTTCCTCCCCGCCCTGTTCGATCGCATCAACTATTTCACCTCCCTGTGGTGGAAACCAACGCATCTCAAAATACATTTCTACACAGAGCGTGTCATAGATATAATACAGACTTTTTGGGTGTGGACATATTACACTCATAAAAAACCTCTTATAAGAACTTAATAAAAGAAATTCTACAGTCTACCTAGATGATCACAAAACATTTATACATATTATATTTCATTTAATTTAGTTCAAGTACATAATTTTATCTCAAGTATATTCATTATAATACCTATATATCATACCTAAAATTAAATATAAATATTTTTATATACATACATAATATATTTTTATCTATTTTGTCTCTTCCTTTCACCTCACTTCCCAGCCTGATTCCCCCCATTCTCAAGCGGAAACAATATAAAATTATATTGCGTTCATTTTGTATACTTTATATTCGGAATCACATTAATGGATTTTTGTCACTTTTAAATAGGTTTTTATTGCATTGTATGTAGTTCTGTTTGGTTCCAGAATAAAATAAAATAAAAATAAATAAAAATAAAAATGACGAGAATTAGACCGAGAGCATTCCATGCTGCACAATATGTAAATAGTTTAATTCAATCATGTCTTGCTGACACGCGATTGATATACTTAATTTTTGTACTTTTATATTTATTTTTGTGTTATTATCTTAATAAAGTAGTGAAATTAATATTTATTTTGTATTCATTGTATTACTTTCATAACATCATAAATTAAGTTCAGCTAATATGTAGCACGACATTCATTAACTGTTAGGCGGTAGGAAGTTCGCCGGGTCAGCTAGTAGTATATAAAAACAATTTTTGAAATATTAAATTTCAAATGTGCTGCAGAAATAACGGTATCTGCTTGCGCCGGGGTAATCGCGAGTGTAATTTTGCCTGAGACAACAATAAATAAACTAAGATAGTCTATAACATTATCACCTAACATCAAAACAACACGATCAATTTATACAATACCCTGCCATTGTGAGCAATTACAATGGCAGCGTCAGGAACACGAAATTTTGGCAGACGAGATTGCATAAATATTAATTGTGATGAAATTAAACAGCCTACAGCGTTGACGTCAATATAAATTTAATGTCTTTCTCCACCTGTCAAGCATCCTGTTGTAAAACCAAATTAACCAAAGATAAAAGACAATTAATAAATATATATAATAGATTAAAAAATATGACTGCCGTTGATTCAAATCGGTTAAAAGTAGTTTAGGAGTCCATCGCGGACAACACTGAAAGAATAGAGAAGAAAAAAAGGCGTGGAGTCGCTCCTGGTCTACACAGGCCAGATAAGTCTCCTTTCATTTATTTTATACGTTAATTTATTTAGTATTAATACATAATTTCAATTTGAATATATATATATATATATATATATATATATATATATATATATATATATATATATATATATATATATATATATATATATATATATATATATATATATATATATATATATATATATATATATATATATATATATATATATATATATATATATATATATATATATATATATATATATATATATATATATATATATATATATATATATATATATATATATATATATATATATATATATATATATATATATATATATATATATATATATATATATATATATATATATATATATATATATATATATACTAGCTGACCCGGCAAACGTTGTTTTGCCATATAAATAATTTTTAAGTAATTTCTAGTGTAGACAAAAAATAGCTTACTTATTGTAAGTGTGTAAGAATGTGGTATATGCGTGAAATAGGCATCGAGCACTGTGAACGATGAGGGAATATAAAAATAACAAAAGGCAAACATTATTTTTAAGTTATTATAATTTATTCCTTAAAATTATATATCATTAATTAATCAATTACGACAGTAACACTAACAAACAATATCAATCTCTTAATGCTATAGCGTGAACAATATTTTTTGTTAGTCCATCTTTAGCTAACACAAACAAACTGGATGGTTTACCCACTCGAGAGCATGCCACGTATAATTGCCCGTGTGAAAAACATGGTGTTCTCAAATCTTAGCCACAAATAGATATCGTTTGACCTTGGGATTTGTTGATTGTCATTGCAAATGCCAATCTAATCGGAAACTGAATACGTTTGAATTGAATTGGCACATCTGTAGGTATAATAGGAATCCGTGGTATTAATATATTTTCACCTCGGAACTTGCTATTTAAAATGCTGGATTCGATCACGTTTTTCATTAATTTTTCTTTCTTAATGTTGCATACTGCATCAGGGTTATTCTGAATATTTAGTGGCAGCTTAAATACTGAATGAGCTGTTCTGCCTCCATCCAATAAAGTTGCTGCAATGCCCGATGATGCAACGGCCAATGCGATGCCATTATTTGATCGTATTTCAGCAAGAATTAGCGAAATAACGAATGTTTTGCCAGTTCTACCCGGTGCATCCAAAAAGAAGAACCCACCTTGTCCAGCTGAAACTGCGAGCATAATGCGATCATAAATGGTTCTTTGTTCCTCATTCATTAGTGGGACATTGCGGGCAACAATCGCTGCCATTTCTACAGTGCTGTACTGCAGTTCACGATTCATTTCAGTATTCATTAAATCAGATGCAGTTCGATTTGGCGAATTCATACCGAAATGACTGAGTGGTAAGTTGGCAATGACAATGCAAAGATCCTCAATAGCAATTAATGCTTCATTGTACATTGCGTCGCTGAATGTTATGGTTAGATCGTGGCACCGTGTACGATGTTGATGCAATATATCATCAGTCATTGAATCTTTGTGATTATCCCACAATATCTGTGCTCGGGCTGGGAAACATGTAGTCAACACTATAGCGAATAGTAGACGAATTTGTATTGCTGTACAGTTCAATGCAGCTTCAGCAAGCATACATTCCCACTGGTTGTCGTCTTCCAGCAAGCCGAGTGCAAGGCATGCATCTTTATACGTTGGATAGTGTTGCCCATTCACTTTACGTATATCTTGAAATGATAATGGGCCAGTAACATTAACCAACAACAGTCGAAGATAAAAGCACTCAGTGTGTCTTGGATCGACTGTAAATAATCGCCCCAAGGCGTTTGATTCAAATAAATTGAGACATGCAGCAACTGGTGAGCCTTGCTTGCGGGGCATCCATGTTTTTGTTTGAGTCCATGTGAAATAGCGTGGTACTTGTGAATAGAGTAATGTTCGTGTAAAGGCACCAAAATCATCCGCACGATTACACAATTCAAAAAATTCAGTGAGTGTAGTTTTAGGTGGATTTATTGCAAGATCAATCGCTGTCTCGTTCGTGGAAAATACACGCTGACCGTTTTCAAGATGGACGGCTAACTGAACAACTGCTGGATCCCGTTCATGAATTGGAAAACCAAAGATACGCCAAGCAGCTTCATTGGAGCTGATGTGCCGACCAATTTGGTAGAGCGTTATTTCATCGTTTTTATTCACTGGAGGAGCATTCACATTAGTATTTTCCGCTCTAAACACAGCCATATCACTGCCTTAATGGACATACTTGCAAATGTATTTGATGTTCTTCACAGAACTGCAGAACTCAACATTAATATGAGCATTGTATGTCTTGCTCAGCAGAGGCGAATATGGCACCACCCAACGATTGTCAATATCAATGTCTGTGTTGCTGATATTTTTAATAAATGATTGTCCGCCATTATCGGGATTTCTTCGACGATATATTGGGTATCCGTCGACATTTGTGATCGTATCATTAGTAAAATCTTTAGGGAAATTTCTAGTACATTTTCCATCTGCCATGCAAGGCGATGAACTATTAAGAGTACCATGGACCATGGATCATGTTTGTTGTAACAATAACAAACAGCAGTTGGTCAGTGGACGGATCTGGAATTTCATAATTTTATTATTAATAATTATAAAATAGGAAAGATTAATAGTTAATATGAGAGTTACACTGAGATAGCAAAATAATAATTGTCAACGTTACTACTACACTTGATGCATAAACAATAATGATGGCCGACAACTGTGTAGGGAGTGAGAGAAGTCTTATTGTGCGAGAGAAACAGGAGACCGGCTTCGTTCTCATCCCTACTCCGTGCTGTTTACTGGGTCAGAAGTGACACCTGTAGACAACTGGCGGGGATAACTAATTAAATGACGATTGATCAGTTATCGACCGGGGATGAAAAATGATTAAATTACTAAAATGGCTATTAAAAAATAGGGGTTGGTGATAAAAGGGTAAAAATTTAGGGTTGTATGTATGTTTTAATGCGACATAATAAAAAAATAAAGAAATTAAAAAAATGACTAAAAATTAAAGAAAAATGTTAAGGGTGGACAACCCTTATCACTAAGGGGTATGAAAAATAGATGTTGGCCGATTCTCAGACCTACTCAATATGCTCACAAAATTTCATGAGAATCGGTCAAGCCGTTTCGGAGGAGTACGGGAACGAACATTGTGACACGAGAATTTTATATATAAGATATATATATATATATATATATATATATATATATATATATATATATATATATATATATATATATATATATATATATATATATATATATATATATATATATATATATATATATATATATATATATATATATTGTTCAGTCGAATAGCTCAATAAAAACTGTTGGGCTAAAACATAAAGAGAAAAAATACAAGCCATGGATTACAAAAGGTCTCCTCTTCTGCATACATAGACGAGACAAACTTCATCTAGCAAGTCGACACAACCCTGATAATCTAGATTTGAGAGAAAAGTCAAAAGAATATAGAAATATATGCAATACAATAATCCGTCAAACTAAAATCAGGTATTATAAAAATAAATTAAGTAAAGCAAATGGAGATGTTAAGGAGGTTTGGAAAATTATAAACGAGGTCTCAAATAGAACGAGAGGTAGCAGCTCAGTCGATAAGCTAAATATTGGAAGCGGAACGGTCACAAGAGATTCTTCTCCTCAAAGGCTTGTTGATCATGTTAATAAATATTTCGCTAATGTCGGCAAAAAAATGGCAAAACAAATACAGAACAGAACTTTAAATTCAGGAAGCACCCCTCCAACTGTCAATTTTCCAGTATCCCTTTTCTTGACACCAACAACGCCACAGGAAATTTCCCAAATTATATATTCACTGAAAGATAGCTCGTCTGCGGGTATTGACGATCTGAATTCACGCATTTTTAAGTCATCAAAAATGGAGCTAAGTAACCCGATAACTCACATAGTTAACTGCAGTTTTAAAACGGGTATATTTCCTAGTGCATTGAAATGCGCTAAAGTCATCCCAATATTTAAAAACGGTGACAGACTTGACATTAATAATTATAGGCCTATCTCCCTACTTAGTACGTTATCTAAAATTATAGAAAAGGTCGTTAAAAAAAGACTCGTCAAGTATCTGACGAATAACAATATTCTTTCAGAAAATCAGTTTGGATTTAGAGAGGGAATGGGCACTACGGATGCAATAGTGAATGTTACTACCTTAATTAATGGTTACGTTGATAAGGGTAGAAAGTGTATGGCGGTCTTCTTGGACCTTGCCAAGGCATTCGATACGGTTTCGCACGATAAGTTACTTCAAAGATTGGCGGGGGTGGGACTCGAGCATGTCACTCTTTCCTGGTTTGCCAGCTATTTAACAGATAGGAAACAAGTAGTAATCATAGACGGCTTAAAAAGTATGCCTGAATACTTGTCATTCGGTGTCCCCCAGGGTAGTGTTCTCGGACCTATTCTATTTCTCATCTACATAAATAACCTGTGTAACTTAGTAGGCCAGATAACTACATTTGCTGACGATACTGTCATTATTTTTGAGGGTGACAAGTGGACTGAAGCTTTCAATAAGGCAAATATAGGTATGAAAAAAGTACAAGAATGGTTGGATGATTCCCTACTCAATTTGAATATAGGAAAAACTAAATACCTTACTTTCAGCAATAATGCCAAAGGGCAACCGCCTACATGCCACAATTTGAAAATTCATACATGCAATAATGCAAAGCAATGTAGCTGTCCAATAGTGGAAAGAACACAATACATCAAATATTTAGGGATCACAATCGATAATAGGCTCCGCTGGCAGACCCATATTGATATACTGGCGATTAAAATACGAAAACTGGCATATATGTTCCGAGAGATGAGAAATATTTTAGATCCGGGATTACTGAAAAGTACATACTACGCATTAGTTCAGTCTATTCTCTGTTATGGAATAATAGGATGGGGAGGTTGTGCGGCGACCATCCTCCGCCCATTAGAAGTGGCTCAAAAATGTATCTTAAAGATTATAGCGCGTAAACCGTATCGCTACCCCACCAATGAACTTTTTAGTCATTGCAATGTCCTGGACATCAGACAGCTGTACATTAAATTGGCCTTACTGCATGAGCGGTTTAAAAGTCAACCAACTTTTAATGAGGGAGTGATATTTACGAGAGCAGTGCACTCAGGAGATATGCTGATACCACGTAAAAATACCACATATGGACAGCGCCACTACTCATTCATCGCTCCTAGGATTTATAATCACCTTCCTGAATCAATTAAGGCTATCAACACTATGACAACATTTAAAAAATCTGTCACGTCTTGGTTGATGAAGGAAGGGAGGATTAATATACATAGATAGAGCATTGAGTATAAATGTCTAAATGGTATATATGGAATGGTATTTATATATGTGATAGTTATTAAATTGACAGTTTATTTTATGACAGTTTGTATGGATGTTTGACTGACAGTTTGTAGTTATTAAATGAAAATGTATATAAACAATGACTTTTATATTATTTATATTTCCAAACCATTTCTTTATTCTATTAAATTGTAGGAATTGTAGGCCTTTCAATTATTTTATTTTAATTTATATTGAAATTTTTAGGATTATTTTCATGTTTCTGTGTAAAAAAATATTTATTTTTATTTACAAAAATTTTATTTCTTAAAATTACGGCGATTACCTTACTATATTTTTATAAAATTATGTTAATTTAAATGTCTGCCTTAGAACAGGCTATAGCCTAGTTAGGCGACATTGAAATGGAATATCTGGCAACAGTTTCTGGCATATCAGGTTTCAGTTTTTTGCTACTGGTTATTTTGTCTATTACATTGTACCTACATGTCCATGAACTGTAAATGTTTTTAAATTACGTAATTAAATAAATAAAATAAAATAAATATATATATATATATATATATATATATATATATATATATATATATATATATATATATATATATATATATATATATATATATATATATATATATATATATATATATATATATATATATATATATATATATATATATATATATATATATATATATATATATATATATATATGTATATATATATATATATATATATATATATATATATATATATATATATATATATATATATATATATATATATATATATATATATATATATATATATATATATATATATATATATATATATATATATATATATACATGTATATTCCCGAAATGTACTCAACCAGACCTTTAATTTGACAATATATAGGTACGATATATTTATGTTAATTTATTGATATTTGGACATTTTGACCTTTAGACAACTATTTGGACAGTTAATGTACTCTATGACACTCAGGATTACAAAAAGATTCTAACAATACCAAGCACTTCTAAATCGATTATAGCGTTCAGAAGTTATGGTGGAATAAAGAAACGAACAACATACATATATGAACCCTGAACATATTACACTCTTTTTTGTTGGGTCTTGTAAAAAACGGCTATTTAAAAAATCGGTAAAATTTTGAAGAATAATCATTGCACACTTTATATTATTTATTAAGATAAATTATATTCCAAATACTTCTCTTTGTACTAGGCCTGCCAAGTCTATTCCTGACGGGCGCAACGAGGAATAAGGAAAAAAAACTAAACTCTCAAAACGCTCTGCGAAACTCGGCGATTTATATTGAAGACGCTGCTTTCTTCTTATATAAAAGCAAGAGGTCGCGGCACTTACCCTATGACACTAAAGTGACATACCGATTCTAACAATACCACACATGTCTAAATAGGTTAAAGCGTTTATAAGTGATGGTGGAATAAAGAAACGGAAAACATACGTATATGAATCCCAAACACATAACACCCCTTTTTTGATAATTCCTAAAAACCACCTGTAAAATATTAAGTTTATATTATGAAGTAAAATAGAAAGTAATAGAATAAATGCAATAAATTGATTTTGCAATTTACAGCTTTCGAGGTCCCAAAAATAGCTTTAAATACGTAGATATGTCATTAAATTATAAGTACGTATGCGTACAAGATTGTTAATAAACCATTTTTTACCCTCAAGTAGGTGGGCAGCCTTCTGATCAAGGAATTGTTAAGGGCAATTGTATTTCAACAATTTCAGGATTTTTAAAAGAAGAAGGGGTCCGGCGCACTGGTCCGACGTACGCAACGTACCCAACGAATTATGACTTATGGCCCTTGTATTTGAATGGAAGCAGACACACTTATCCAACGCAACGTTGCGTGGGATAGGTGTGTCTGCTTTTGAAAGTTAGTCTTTCCACGCAAAATTTTCGAAGCCCTCGAAAATTTGTCTGTAGAAGGTGTGTACAAGCATACTAATAGATATAACGGTGGCTTATTCAATGGCAGGCTTTAATGACAGTCTTTTACCGTATTGGAGGGAGAAATAGAGCCGATAATTGCATAAATACGGATATAATACGGATAATACGAAAAACGCCGATCGGCGTGCGTGACCCAGACGTTGTATGATGTGCGATCTAGTAAGTAGACATTTTAGTCGCAGGTACATACATATTTATTTTTATTTTTTATTTATTTATTTATCCTATTTTTTATAGTTACATAGAAAGATTCCGTTCATTTTTTAACACATTTTAAAAGAATACATATGAAGAAAATCGCGAAAGGGCATTAACTTGTCAGGATTACATCACCCCACTAGGTATACGCCTGTGTTGGGGTGATGGATACATAGTCCTGTGGTATTATTTGCTGAGCCTGTAGCCTTGCCTGCTGTCCTTCTTCCGTCTTAAAAACAATACGTAATATAATTTAGCATAATATAATATAAATAATATAATATAACATATTACAATATAATATAATATCATATGTTATAACATATAAAATAATGTAGCATATTTATATATAATATAGTATAACATAATAAAATATAACATATTATATTCGCAGGTACTTTTATTTTACATTTGGTTATTGATTTCACTAGATTTTAATTCTACTTTTCAGCAAAGCGCAATGGCTCCGAATGCCAGGCTGTTGTTTCTATAGTAATGCAAATAAAAAAAGTATTTTTAGTCTAAAAACGTTGCTTCTTTGGCGCGGATGTTTGATATCGATGCCATTTCGATAAGACGTCTATTCCAATACCAATCAAGTCCGTTTTTTTGCGCCAGCCCGTGCACTAATGAGAATTCCGGAATTTCCCCTACTTAATTAAACGTCCGTCACATTAATGGCCATCGGAATGCTACCGACTTCTCCTGAGTGAGTCCTACAGGACGAGGAAGGAGCTGCAGAGTGGAGAAAAGTTGCGGCTAGGAAAAAATGGCAATCCTTAATGACGCTTAGAGACCATTTGTCAGTTTTGAGCGTCGACCCTCGTCAATGTCTCGTTAAAACGGGGAAAAAAATCACGGGTTTCGTCCGCGCTTGACACGATACTCGAAATCCCCTAGGAGGTGGGAAATCCTACCAAGTGACAAATCGCCACGAGAATGGATTTGATTTGGTCATCACGAGGAGTCGCGCATGAAGCTAAACGGGACTCAATGAGAGAAGAGAGAGATTCAAAATACAGTCAGCCATTCACAGACTGTTTTTATTTAAGGCTACATTATGTTAAGAATTGAAAATGTGCGTCCGAAATTTTGTTTCTTTGTTTCTACTCTCTATTTTGACATTTCAGGTTTATTATCATGCGACAATCTCTTACAACCAACCCTACTATAAAGTGTTTATAAATATGTGTGCGTGTAGCATGTGTGTCGAATGCTATTGCATCTATTGCATTCGATCGACGGAAATGAAATGCAATTCCGTTAATTTTATCCCAACGGAAAAAGTTACTCAGCCGGCAATCGAACGGGGGACCTTACAATGTAAGATCAGGTGACCTAACCACTATGCCACCAAGCCGTGTAAAGTGAATGCTACCTTATTATAATTATAATTTTATTTTATTGATTATTAAATACACAGGTATTATAACTACACTCAAAAGCAATGAATTTGAATCACCAACATAAACGTATGGATATCTTGGAAACTGAGTGCTAGTTTATTTAATATTTACCATATTAATTGTGAATATTGAATATCAGGAGCGCTTGTTATATTTTTTGTGAGAGCACCGAAAAAAGCAAAAATCAAAAGCAGTGAATTCGTAGTTCAATTTTTAAAAAGTCACCTATTTTGTTTTAGCCTATTTGATGGCATTGCTTTACTGCTTACCAAGGAGTTTCATTAATTTTATTTGAGTAGTATTAAATTGTCTATAAAATACTCCTTTAAAATACTTTATTTCAATAAGCTAGCATTCTAAGTTTTCGAGATTTTAAGGTTCTGTTAGCGACGCGGATTCATTGCCCTTGAATGTATTATAAGAATTATAAGGTAAAAAAAATCCATTTAAGTTTTAGTTCTATTTATTAATACATACTTATAGTAGAATACATACGCACTGATAGGGGAGTTGGACGAGGTAAGACTTGGTATAAATATGTATATGTTGATATATTAATAGATTTTTGATATCTTTACCATGCCTGTTTTTTTAATTTCATTTATATTTAAGTCTATTCCATTTATCTAAACTATTTAAACGAATTTTATATTTCATTTAAACGCCGATTTTATAATGCAATTGCGATTTATATTTTTGAGCATCGCATTTTAAGGAAATCTTTTCGAGCATGTTACTACAATATTTAAAGAATTTGTTGTATCGTCAGAGCCCTGGGCGTCCACCCACCCTATAAGTGTCCACCCGAGTAAAAAAAAAATCCTTTTATAGGTACTTTTTTCCATGAAAATATCCTTAAATAGTATAATTATTACTTTCACATTAATTTGGAGAATTATTGAATGTAGAAAACATTCACTATTAAAAAAAAATACATTTTTTTTGATGACTGACGAAGACCACGAAAATTATGAGATTTTGTTAAACATATAAATTGGTAATTAGGTAGGTTAAATAGGAGCTATCGCCACCTAATGTCCGTCGGTCCAGTTCTGGGACTCCTTGAATATTTCTAGCCAGTGACAATACATTGTAAGAAACAAAATTCTCCACTTATACGTATACCGTTTCTTTTGATTTCCTGGCAAGGAAAGTATTGTGAACTCACCTCGTTTTCTATGTGTGTGTGTATTCCTCCAGCATAGCGCCCAAACGCTTCATCCGATTGAGCTGAAATTTGGCATGCAGTCATTATTTGGTCATGGCAAGAGCTAAAAAGAGTGGTGGAAATCGGTGAAGCCACCATGGAAGGGCACGCTAGTCATACTTCAATCTCGAAATATTGGACCTAGAGACTTGAAATTGATGCGTCGTAGGGTCGAAATCTCATCGTTAAATGTTGGTTGCAATATCTCTTATAAAAACGACGCAGGAAAAATTAAATTCCGATATACATTTTAATTAAATAATAACTTCGAGCCGCCCGAGGGTGGGTTTGGGGGGGGGGGGGGGGGGGGGATAGGGGGTTAGGGTTGGTTGGGGAGAGAGCTGGATAGCGGGGTTTTGGGGATGAGTTGGGGGGTATTACGGTAGTTTTTAACGACAATGTCCGCAAAGAATAAATGTATTTGCTAAAATATCAAATGTAAAACAGGATATGACCAATCCGAATGTGTCAGTTAATTATATACAATAATGGAAAATCCCCTAGAGAAATGATTTTTTCATAATACGGCCGCAGCAGTTGACATTATTGACACACTATAATATAAACTCTCCTCGCGATAATTATGTAGAATAACTTACTTAAAAGGAGAGAGTTAATTAAATTCTCAAATTCCAACTCCGATTACAGAGTGTAAGGATCCCGGGATATCACTGAGAAAGCTGAGAGCATTGTGGTTCATAAAGATGTCCTTATTAGCAATTCAGGATAACATAAGTGGCCCCGGAAAGGACGACTCAGCCGAAATAATCTTTTCTAAGCACCTGAAAGGGTGAAGGAGATAGGCGCTCGTATCTCCGAGGCAGCTTAATTAGTTACATCATTATTACGGGACAAAATAAAGTTAACGAGAAGTGTACATTACGTGGGTAGGTTGAGAAAGTGTGTAGGATGAGGATCAGGAGGAGGAGAGAGAGAGAGAGAGAGAGAGAGAGAGAGAGAGAGAGAGAGAGAGAGAGAGAGAGAGAGAGAGAGAGAGAGGAGACTACAATGTCTTAAGTTAAAAGCTTTAAGATGGCGGATTATGAAGGTGAATTACATGTCCTTTACCGAAAAATATATTTTCGTGAGCTTACTAAGAATACGTAAATTTGGAAAACGATGGTTACATATTACTTTCCCGGTCCATTAACCGACCAATAGAATAGTATTGTGAACTCGCAATTTTTTTATCGAGATGACCGATATATCCTGTCTGAGCTCCCCCTGAGACGTTTGAGACAATTTCCCGATTGAAGTCTGTCTGTATGTCTGTCTGTCTATCTGTATGTGTGTTTATTTCCCCCTCAATAGTGCCCAAACTATTCATCCGATTGAGCTGAAATTTGGCACCTAGGCATCGTTTGGTCATAGCAAGAATTGAAAAGGCTGTGATTGAAATCGGCCCACCAGGGGGCGCCTTCGTCATATTTCAATCTCGAAATCTTGGACTTAGGGACTTAGAATTTGTTACGGAGATGCATTGTTGGACCGAAATCATATTGTGAATTGTGATTGGTTGGAATATCTCATAAACAAGCTTTACTAATAACATTTAAATTCCGTCATACATTTTAATCCACTATTAACGCCGAGCCGCCCGAAGCTAGCCGAGAAACGAACCGCGCTACCCAAGGCGGTTGTGTAACAAATCCCAAACGGGTTCGTCCGTCGGAAGAAAGGGCGCTCCACGATTTTATTTATGAAATTCAAATTCAGATGAAACCAGTCATTAACTAATTGCCCGGAAAATGTCGGGGTGACAACTAATTTTTTAACATTATGTTACATTAATAACAATTTTACATCATGTTACAAAATAAAAAAACGATATAATAAAGTCTAACTTAGTACGGGCACATAAAGCAAGGTAGATTTAAAACAGTGCAAACGACTGTTTTAAATGTGTGTGAACCATTAAATAAATATAAATTGAATTTAATGAAGATCAGCGACGTCAAATAGCTGGAAGATTTTCCAGGCAAAATGCTGTAAAAACCGAAAAAAATATCTCCATAAGTCAAAATATAACCATTATATCTTACCATAACCACAATATTTTAATTATCCTAAAAAAATGTTTTAAGGGTATTGCCAGTTCTCCGGTTTTATTGTAAACGTACATATATAATATGACTGTAAAATTAGCCAGCCATCTGGCAACGCTGCGGTGGTGACCAACCGCTATGTTTATTTTGTATCCCTCAGATATTCCCGGTTCCATTAGCATATACTACTATAAATTTGGGCCTATTTTTTTGATCTAAATCTTCGTTTCAAAGAGTATATCAGAAAAAACAGTTGGGTGGGGTTTTTCATGTCTCAAGGCCTTATAGAGAATCCAGAGTACCTTAGCGGGAAATTTCGTCTCTTAGTCGTCGACGCTCTGATTCTATCGTCCGTGGACTACGTATGACACAGTTCTTATTGCCTCTAATCAGGAAGACCAACAAAGGTTGGTTGACAAAGTTAATGAGTGCAGTGAAAAGGCTGGTTTGTCAATAAATATTTCGAAGTCATGGTTATTACCAGGGATCCTGATTTACAATCTACTATATCGGTAGCAACTAGAGCTGTCAACTACAACGGCCGAACCCGTCACCTCAGGAAGTTTTACCGAAATATGATCGTTCTGTCTCCCGTGAGGTGAGCGCAGAAGACTTATGACAAAACAGACCACCGTCAAGCTCCGCCACATGCCCGTAAGAGGCCCACGCCTTATCCGCGAGATAGCCAGGTGTGTTACCCAGCGGGACGACACTCGCGTCCATACTTCCAGTTGCGAGCAGATTACTCCGGTCTCTCGACTAGTGACGAGTCAGAGGTCGCCTACGCTGTCCTCTCCTTACGTAGCGGTGAAACGGTGTCTACCGAATCTATCGCGGACCACGGCATCATTTGCCCGGCTGTTTACCCGGAATCGGGTAGCCGATGGTAGTTTCAAGAGTAGTCGCCGTAAGGTCAACAACTACCCCCGCTCTATAGGAGACAGTACTGTTTACAGACTCCCCCAACTGTTAGTCAGAATGCACAATCGATTGGCTTACGCCGCACGGTGCGCATCCATGAGCGCCAGAAGATTGACTTCTAGGGGAAACTAGCCATAAGGACAGAGTCCTACCCGGGCTTGCACTTCATGCGTGGTATATAGGTAGCAGGAGTTCTTGAGCAGGTCCAGCAGTACAAATATCTTCTTGTATGGGTGAATGAAGACATTTGTATTGCTGGACCCCGATCAAGAATCTAAGACCCGGATAGAAATCGCTCGTGAATCATTCAATAAAATGAGAAAAGTCTTGTACAAGTTGCCGGCAATTATTCTGAGCCTCAGAACTCGGATCCTGCAATGCTACATTTGGCCAGTGGTTATGTACCCAGCGAAGCGTTGACCATAGAAGAAGATACCAGCCGGTGGCCAAAGGCTTTTAAGATGTGGTGCTACCGTCGAATGCTCCGTTTAAGCTGGACCCATAAAGTTAGCAATGAAAAAGTTCTTCAGCGTACTAGTACGACCCGAAAATTGTTGCAAACCGTCAAAAAGCGCAAGATTGAATATCTGGAAAACGCGCTGCGGCATTACAGATATCAGCTGCTTCAACTGATATTGATGGGCAAAATTGAGGGTAAACGGCGTCGTGGAAAAGGGAAAAAGTCGTGGCTGTGGAATGTCAGAGAGTGGACCGAGATCACCAGTACGGAACAGCTCTTCCGGATGGCGCAAGACCGTTTTTTTTCTTCAAAGCTAACGGCCAACCTCCAGTAATGGAGAGGCACTTCAAGAAGAAGAAGGACTAAGTACTCCGTGGACTGTAAGTATATAAGAAGACTGACCGGGGGCTGCGAAGGTTAAAAAATTGTCATGCGAGGTTTTGCTTTTATATTCCTCCCCGTCATATACTCGAATCGTCATTTAGCATCAAAGCCCTGCTTCATTTGTTTTCAAGGAAGGTATGATCATATTGTTATTTTACTTTCCCGGCAAAGGAATAAATAACCTTTATAGAACAAACAAAATAAAAGCTACTACATTACGCTCACTCCACTAAAGGCTGTATAGTGGATACAAGACCCACTCTTATACAGCTTATAGTCATTTTGGACCTCACTTACACAATTTATTGTGTTATAAAGGTTATATTAGAGTTGCAGATCCCATATAAGCATAGCGGCCTTTTTTTCTCGACTCTTTATAACCTAAAATTTTTGAATGATATTTTTAAAGGCATTTCAGGTCATATAATACACGTATTTTATTTTCAAGCGTGTGAACAATACCTAGCAAGTGTTCTTTTTTACTGCGAAAAATAAAATTATTTTACAAAATAACTTTAAACCATCATTTTAAATTAAAATGGAGTTAAAGTGGCGTAAAAATTTTGTTAGACAGGTTACGTGTCGATGAAATGATGTCCACAAGAGAATTTGGTGTATTAAACTACAATACAATTATTTTAATGTCAATAAAATGCATTATATTAGTAGCCATTAGGAATTCTGTGTTTGCGACGGCAAATGATCATGCAGCTTCCTTTCGTTACCATTCTGTATCATTTCAAGGCATTACTTGACCAAAAGTTGTAATAGAGTATCAATTAGAGACACTTTTATAGCCGCTGGCTATAATAGGGTGGCTTATACCACCAAAGGTAGCCATTGTAACCGCTATTCAGCCATTATTCAGCTAAAAGCCGTATAAAATATGCCTAATCCGGTCATATAGCAGTCATATAAACGTTTATATGACCAGTTCTTGTGACTAAAAGCTGTAGCGTTGCCGTGCCCGTAATATAGTCAATTTGTGCTACTTGGGTCGTCATACTGCAATCTCGAAATTATTACAGTTAGAGACTTGAAATACGGTACGCAGATGCCCCTTTGGATCGAAATCATGTTCTGATATTTGGAATGTTTGGAATATCCCATATTCAAGCAGCACGAATAATATTTAAAGACCCCATATATAGGAAAATACTACATCATATAAAAACAATAATATCATTTTAATACCACGAAAAAAAATCGGTTGTGTCACCCCAAGACTTTCCTGTCAAGTAGCCAGGAACTTAATTCATCTGAATATTCATATCATAAATCCTACCACAACCCCCCCACCCCCAACCTAGCGTCACCCTTTAACCCTCGAAAATCGAAATCGCAATCGATTTCGACTTCGACTTTTTGACTTTTCCGAGTTTTCTGATTTTCCGACTTTCCGACTTTTTCGACTTTTTCAACTTTTTCGACTTTTCGGCTTATTCGACTTTTTCAACTTTTTCGACTTTTTCGACTTTCGACTTTTCGACTTTTTGACTTAACGACTTTTCGAATTTTGTGTCTGCTGTTGACCGTTGAGGTGTTCCCTCGTCGGGAGCAAACCCTTGGTGGACAAATTTCAACCACAATCTTTTCTTTTCATGCCATGACCAAATGATGCCTGCATGCCAAATTTCAGCTCAAACGGATAAGGCGTTTCGGCGCTATCGTCTGAGAATACACACAGACACACAAAAGTGCGTCCACAATACTTTTCTTAGACAGGAAAGTAATAATAAATAGTACGAAAATGGATTGGACCCCTCTCCGCTCCACGCCAGCCCCCGGGGGGTTGGCAGAGTGACTTGTCTACTTGCCGGGAAAGTCTCGGGGTGATTTTTTCCCACTTTAGGGCTTATAACGTCCCC
Organism: Micropterix aruncella; assembly: GCA_944548615.1. Lineage (NCBI taxonomy): Eukaryota > Metazoa > Arthropoda > Insecta > Lepidoptera > Micropterigidae > Micropterix > Micropterix aruncella. The sequence goes on from OX155963.1 coordinate 18,302,614, forward strand.
TAATGGTTTTATACATAATGAAACACAAGGAAATAGAGGTAGCCTCCTCGTATAGGCTTCCTCTATTTCCTTATGATTAATCGATTCAGGCACCCCAACGTGCGCCACAAAAATGAATGAATAACATCATTTTTCAGCGACGCGACGCGCCGCCGCCCGCGGCGTCCCGCGCGCTCTCGTCTAAAAATCGGTCGACTGCAGGGTATTTTAAATGAATATTCTTTGCGCATATTTTTTATTAATTCATATTTTGCGAAAATATGCTCATTTTTTATGAATATCGCAAGACAGTGATACGTGGCACGGATAAGGAGGTATATAATTATGATAATAATAATAATCAAAATAATAATCAAACTCTAAGGCGAGCTAATTGCCTGCAGGAAATATTTTAGAGCTAACCTATACTATTGTATAAATATTACTTGCTAGTAGACTACATGACTTAACCTATAAAGAGTATGACACATAAAATAAAAGGGGATAAAAAGAAATATATACTTAACTCTTTGTGGGGCACACGTTTGCCACATCAAAATAATCAACACTTATAAGGACGCTAAAGTTTAAAAAGGACGGGAATGGGAGGGGAAAAGGAATTTATCTGGAAAATTTAAAATGCTCTCAGAGTCTGTTTTTAAAAGTTGTTATGCTTGGCGCGATTCTCACATTTTTCGGCAAAGCATTCAATTGACGGGCTCCATGCACGGTGAAAGAGAATGAGAAGTCACTGATGTAACTAGGGATAGAGAGTAGCAGGTTGTCTTGTATGCAAAGTGAATGTCTTATAACTATTATCGTTTGATCAAGTCCGGTTAACGGCAACCAAATATTGCAGGAGAGGTCACGTCTTGCTGGTTGTATTAGATACTTGTTTTTAATTCTTAGAAAGCCAGCCATGGGATTGAAACTCACGACGGCATATTTTCAACCCTCGAAAAATTGTTTGTAGGGGGTGGTAGCGCACGCATACTGATATATATATATATATATATATATATATATATATATATATATATATATATATATATATATATATATATATATATATATATATATATATATATATATATATATATATATATATATATATATATATATATATATATATATATATATATATATATATATATATATATATATATATATATAAGATGATTATAAAGTAAATAATTATAAAAGCCACTTACATCGTGACGAAGGATTATAAGATGATTATAAAGTAAATAATTATTTACTTTATAATCATCTTATTGATCAATTCTAAAAAGAATATATACACAAAACTATCAAATATTTCTATATATATATATATATATATATATATATATATATATATATATATATATATATATATATATATATATATATATATATATATATATATATATATATATATATATATATATATATATATATAACGGTGACTTATTTCAATGAAGGCGACTTTTACCGCATATAATTGAATAATTGCATAATTACAACGTTTGGCGCCTACGAATCGTTACAACAGGAAAACCACCGATCGGTGGCATTGGCATTCCAGCGGTTAATAGATTATTCAACAACATTTTTAAATAAGGTTGTAAAGAAAAGCACGCATTTGAGGGTATCAACACAACGAGCGGAACAGTCAGTTTTAACGACATCAGTTCGTTTTGGAGTGAACGCTGTCTAGCTTCACCCACGAAACCGCGAGAGTATAACACCTTACCGCGAGACACTAAGAAGTGCACCAAGCGAAAATTTGTAAAATTTCCAAGGCGCCGCTATTTTGAAACAAAATGGCACACATCTCTCGCTAGCTTTTCACTCGTCGACATTAGGATGAAATATTTTTATACGCAATTTGGTTCTAATTTGTTTTAATTCATTTCTGAGATTTAGTGGGTACAGATACAGACACACACTCATAGAGACAAATTTTCTGAAAACATTTTTTTTGGATCCCAGGATCTAAAAACGTACGAATCTGGCGGAAATACGAATTTTAAATTTTGTTCCAAATAAGACTTCCTCGTGTTAAACGAAATGAGTAAATACACACTTCGTGTAACACGATGTATTTGCTGGGAAAGCGAATGGGACCATTGATAAAATTGAAAAGTTGAAAATTGAAAGTATGAAAAGTTTTTAAATCTCAAGTGTTTCCATCACACAGCAGTTTTCATTGTATCTATAACATAAAATCCAACAACATTTTTTTGAATTGCACGAGTTTGAAGTAGTGTTTTGTGTTCTATACGGTCCACCATTTTCTAAAGAATTACATCGTCCTTAAGGTGCACTTGATTGGCATTAATTCAAGTTTACGTCGCTGTTTAAGCTAGGGTGGAAACTTAATACACGACTTGATTAAAATGCCAGCGGCAGCGATGCATCGCTAAATAAAATAGTAGACAGGTACTCTCAAACAAGTATCCCGTAGTTAGTTGGCTGTTATTATACGACTGCCCAGAAAAAGAAGTGTTATATGTTTAGGATTCATGTGGTCGTATGTATGTTTACCATTCCTTCATCCCACCATAATTTCTAAGCTCTTGAACCGATTTAGAAGTGTGTGGTATTATTAGAAACGTTATGTCATCTTGTTTGTTTGCTTGTTTGTTTGTTTGTTTATACTCTTTATTGTGAATTTTCACAATAGGCGGGTTAATTGTCATACGACAATTTCTTACAACCAACCCTACTATGAAGTGTTTATATGTATGTGTGCATGTAACATGTGTGTAAGTATGGGTCTTGTTATTTCATTCGATCGAGTGTCATAGGGTACGTAAAGTGCTCAAATATCAAATAAATAATTATCTGAATATCCAAATGTCAATAAATTACGATAAATATATCGTGTTTAATATCAAATGAAAAGTCTGATCGATTCCATTTTAGAAATTTATATATATCTATACGGATAAATACACAAACTACATATATTTCATAATAAACCTTTTTATTACTTAAGCACCCAGGCAGGGCAACCGACTAAAAAGCAGCGGCCGCGTAGATCGTTTCAAGATATCTGCCCCAGGCCGCAGGATGAATTTTATTCTCTTACAAAACGTACTTTCCAGCGCAAACATTTTTTTCTAATAATTTTAAATACAACCGTTTATTTTATTGGGGCGGTCGTGTTTTATATTTTTTTAAATATTTTTCTTGTTCCAAACAGCGAATCGTCAACCTATAAATTGTCGCGCATCACCTTGTTGAATTAAAAAAAATAGTTTTATAACATATACATCAGATTAGTTGCGGATTAAAGCAGACTTTCTTCAACTTGACATATTTATTTATCTTACCTTACAGGTTTGACCCACTTTAAGATGGCTACCGGATGGGAGTTGAACCGTCAGCCGAGCTGACCCAAGGCAAGGGCCGGATCATATGGCCTAAGCTGCACGGAACCGTTCGCTACTGATTGATTGTACTATCACCGGTAATTTTAATAAGTACCGAGCAATCAAAGTTTTGCACAATTCACTTTAAACTGATTTCTATTTTCAATTCTCCAAAATCTTCGAGAAAGTTGCAAAGGACTTTATAAACTTTTAACTGAAAATAAAATACTCTCAGACAATCAATTCGGCTTTAGGGAAGGTCTAGGCACAACAGACGCTATAACTGCCTTAACAGAATTTATTGTAGAAACGGTTGATAAAGGAGATAAGTGTCTAGGAGTTTTCCTTAATCTCGCAAAGGCTTTTGACTGCGTTCCACATAATGTATTATTGTGCAAACTGAGCAGTGTGGGAATTAACTATACAAGTCTTAAATGGTTTGATAGTTATCTATCCAACAGGGTACAACATGTCACCATCCAGGGCCGACAGAGTGAAAGCTAGCATCTCACGTATGGTGTCCCACAGGGTAGCGTTCTAAGACCTATTTTATTCCTCGTCTACATAAACGAGCTATGCCAGTTACCAGTAGGTAAAATCATCACATATGCCGATGACACTGTTATACTATTCAAGGGTTCAAACTGGGATTACACATTTAATAAAGCAAACTAGGGCATGGAAATTGCTAGAAATTAGCTAGGAAACTTTATGTCAACACTTAATATTGGCAAAACCAAATACATGCCATTTAGTATAAACATTAGGGGTCAACCCACTGCAAATAAATACTATTGTAGTACACGAATGCGATAGCGTAGAGTCTTGCAACTGTCAGCCTCTGCAAAGAGAAATATCTTGAAAATACCTAGGCATCACTCTAGATTGCTTCCTACGTTGGGACACTCATATACATAACGTGGCTACAAAGGTGCGAATCCTTGGATATATTTTCAAAGAACTGAGGAATATTCTGGATTCCAAAACGCTAAAAACTGTTTATCATGCTTTATGTGAATCGCTAATTACTTACGGCATCATTGGATGGGGTGGTTCTGGTAAAATCCTGCTAGAGCCATTGCAGGTTGCACAGAAATTTATACTCAAAATTATTCTCCGCAGACCATATCGCCATCCCAGCAATGAACTTTATGTGGAAGCTAAAGTCCTTGATTGTAGGCAACTTTTTTTTAAAAACTTCCCTCTTCAAGCTATTTTTAGACAATAATTCAAATTTAGGTATAATTCAGAACCGAAGACCAACAAGACAAGTTTTAGAAAATAGCTTAATAACCCAGGATGAAAACATCATTTGGACAAAGACATTTTTCTTTCATTACGCCGAGATTTTACAATCTGATCAATATCTAAATAAAAATGAATTTGACATTTAGGGTATTCAAAAATAAAATAAAGGAATGGTTCTCGAGTCATGACTGAATAACCATACATCAAATGTTAGAAATTAGAGTTTAATAAACTTAGGTGCACAAATTATTAATATATTTTTAAATAGTATGTATGTTGATTATATTTTAACATTCAACTAATTACCAATTCATTTTGTTGTTATATATTGTGTTGACAATGAAATGTAATTTATTTTTTAATAATTTTTATATTTCTTAACATATAATATATTTTTTAAATTTTAGATTTATCTTACTCTTTACTTTGTTTTTATGTAAATTCTCTGATTGTCTCGCTCTATTTGACTGTTTTTTTTTGAGGATCATATTTTAGGGAAATTTAGTTTTATGAGCATTTTAATAAAACTTTTACATAATTTATTGTAAAATTAGAGTCCTGTCCATTCTAGAACGGGCTAGTCCCAGTTGGGTGACGGAATCAAATAAGCAAAAGATTAAGGTTTTGCCATTCGGTTTCTGTTATTTTTATAAGCAAAAACAATGTTTTATAGTAATTAATTCTTAAATAAATAAAATAAATAAATTGGCCAATAAATGTAATACACATAATCAATGTCAGATATCAAGCCGTTATAAGCGGGCTTATTATTTAGTGTCTGAATAAGTGGGAATGGACCTATCTTTCTTGTTTTTCAAAACGCAGCCACGACGCCCAAGAAATTCCTTAGCATGTGCAAACTATTTCCTAATTGGCACCTTACTGTACTTTAACACCGCAGTTAAGTTAGATCATCTCGAACACCATCCTGCACTATTCTCCACTCTCTGCAATGTTGAGAAAACTTTGTTGCATGCCTTAGGAAATACTTCACCCAAATTGAATTTCTCGCGTGGTATACTGTGAAAATTAATATGTAGGTACGTTGTGATACTTCTCCTATAAAGATATGTTTTTTTTTAATACATAAGCATATAAAACAACACATCGCATAAAAAAAGCTATAAATGATTTACAAAGGTTAGATATATAGGTTGTTACTTAAGTTTAGAGATACGGCAACACCATTGTAGATGTGTCAAACCTGACATCAGCATCCTAAAGTTTAACGTTTTTAATGGTGTATGGTAGCGCGAGGATTTTAGTTTTGGAATAAAAAGGGTAGTGAACTGTACTTTGGAATAGAATAGTTTGGAAAAATGGGATCTCATTTTCCTTATTAAATGTCCGTTTGCAGCTTCGTAAATAAGCTTTTCAAGTCACACATCACAGCGCGGCGGTAATTTAATTGTCAAATATATAGGTATATATTATTTCACGAGCACTAATTGTTTCGTTGCGGGTTTTACAAAAGCGGAATTACAGCGCGGGTGTGCGGCGGCGGACGTCTCGCGGGCGGTATCGGCACCGTGTTTACTCCTGTGGTATCGGCGTGAACACTCGTGATAGACTGCCCGCCGGCGATCTTCTTCTTCTTCTTTCTTTCGTTAACGAGAGAGGATAGGAAAAGGAGATAGCACTATCGGAATGAGAATTTAAAAACCAATTCAGTAAATTCGCAGGCATTTTTAATATCGATACACCAGCCGTTTTACTAAATGCGATATTATATATATATATATATATATATATATATATATATATATATATATATATATATATATATATATATATATATATATATATATATATATATATATATATATATATATATATATATATATATATATATATATATATATATATATATATATATATATATATATATATATATATATATATATATATATATATATATATATATATATATATATATATATATATATATATATATATATATATATATATTTATATATATATATATATATATATATATATATATATATATATATATATATATATATATATATATATATATATATATATATATATATATATATATATATATATATATATATATATATATATATATATATATATATATATATATATATATATATATATATATATATATATATATATATATATATATATATATATATATATATATATATATATATATATATATATATATTTTTATTTTTTTAAAAAAAAATATTTTCAATAATATGTAAAATTAGATTCATGAAAAGTT